>JAASLG010001499.1:0-47591 GCA_013365235.1 Cercospora sesami
GCAACGACCATCGATGGTCCAAAGTAATACTGATTCGGGTACTGATAAGCGACGCTTCGTTCCGGATATTGCCAGTACAGTGGCTGAACTAAAGGCAGTCGGGTCGTCGTGACAGCGTTCACGGAATAGATGTAGGGCACCAGTCGATGTCGGAACTGCATGGCAGTGCGCATCGCCTCCATATACTCGGAGCGGTATAGCCAGGGCTCCTTGGACATCCAGCGATTGACAGTAGAGTGCAATCGCAAGATGGGTGAAAAGACGCCATACTGCACCCATCGTGCTGCACATTCATCGTCGCGATACCCTGGCATATGACCGCCAATGTCATGGCTCCACCACCCGAACCCGATGTTCGAGGCCGTTGCCGTGAACTCTGGCTGGAAACGTAGTGACTTCCAGCTCGCGAACGTATCACCCGAGAATCCCACCGGATAGCGATGGCTTCCAGGACCGGCGTATCTTGAGAAAATAATCGGTAGCGAATCAGGCTTGGTCATCTGCGTATCGAGATACTGGAAATGGTTCAAAGCCCCCAAGGGATCGAATCCAGGAATCCGAGTGTGAAGTCCTTGCTGCCAGTCCATCCACCAGAAATCAACCCCATCTCTCTCGACACTGCGATGCACAACGTTGAAGAAGGCATGCATGAATTCTGGGAATGTAGGATCGAAATGGATAGGATCCTTGTGCTCTGTATTGTGCCTCAAAGCTTTCGCCATTTCGTGGTAAACATCCTCGTGATGATGAATCCCAGCATGCGGATGATCATTCAACGTCGTCTTCAATTTCATGTCGTGCAATTCATCGAGGAAAGCCTTCGGATCGGGAAATAGATCCTTATTCCAGGAGTAGCCCGTCCAACCTGTGTGAGGTACATGATCTTGCTTGACCCAATGCCAGTCCATATCAATTACAGCGACAGACAAAGGAATACTGTTCGCAGCGAACTTCTTCATCAAATCGATGTATTCAGCATCGCTGTAAGCATAATAGCGGCTCCACCAATTCCCTAGACACCATCTCGGAACGATCGGTTGCCCACCGGAAATCGCATAAAACGATTCCATTGCACCTTTATAGTCACGGCCATATCCGAAGAGGTATCCATCAATACGATCTCCGGAGGGGCGCGGTGTCAGAAATCCCGTCTGGTCAAACACCATGCTATTCGTGTCATCTAAGGCCGCATAGCCCGCTTGGGATATAATGCCAGCACCCATATCGCAGCGTCCATCAACCAAATCCAAGGTTCGCGCGGTGCCACCGAGGTTGCGATCATCAACCTCTCCTCCGAATCGCCACTCCGCTCCATGTTCTGTGAGTTTGGAGGTGAAAGTTACAGAAAGACCATTCGGCGAGAACCTCTTTTTGTCGTACGTCAAACGAAATTCGGGTAGAATAATTTCCAAATGATCTTGTTTGTCTACGACGCGGAACTCTGGTTTGGGGAAATTGCGATGTGTTGCGAATGTCGAAGGACGGTCTTCGAAGAGACCATCTTCGGCCCATTCGTATCGGAGAACGCGACTGTCAAGGACTGTGAATCGATAGCAGGGGCCTGTAACCACAGAGTCTGGGTTAGCGAGCGGGTCATTGGGTAACTTGTAATTATTCATTGTTTTGTTAAGATGCTGGGAAGTTCGACAGACAGGTTGTTCTTTGTTGGAATGCAAGCTTCTCGAAGCGGGGCATTCGATGTGGCAGGTCAGGTCCACCTCTTGCATCGAGTCACAAGCAATTCTGGAGCTTGATCATAGCCATCTCTGAGCTTTTGAGTGGCAGAGTGACTGCTTCCTCGTACCAGGCAGCTTTGCGTGCAATGCAAAGCCCATTCGCGGCTTGGTTGAATTCGTATACCAGAGACCTTCGATACTGCCACCGTCTAGGCGGGTTGCCAATTCTCACCAATCTCCAGGCTTAAAATTCCTGCTTTTGCTTTCGGTCCTTTCTCATCATGGAGCGCTTCGGTCGATCTGAGCCCAATAATGGAAGCGATAAGCAACTTATTTTGTGCTTCGGGCAAGGCTCTCTGTCCCTGAGCATCAGCTGTTCCTGCATGTAGCCACTACGATATGGAGGCCGACTTATGCTGGTGTCTCAGGCAGATTGAGCCGAATGTAGCCGGCAAAATCATCGAAACTGTAGAGTTTCCGTCTATCAGACATTGCCATTGATATCGATTGACGTTCGCCAAGGTACGGAACGGCTACCGTGGCACTCTTCAACTGTAGCGGTTTTCTTCTCTCACCTAGTCGAATTAGGATGCGAGCGAGTGGGTGATCTGTCAAGAGAAAAGCTCCTGCAAACACTCATCATGGATGGGGCTCAATGGGGAGCTTTCAATGCGCTCGCATCTGGCGAGGATATGTATCGAACGCATATGAGAATATTCGTAATTCGACCAGCCACCCCACGTTGAAGCCAGGCGGGTGGTCGAGCACTTACTCTCGTCTGAGCAGATCGACTTTGACAACCTGCCAGATGGAGTGAGCAAACATACCGACCATAGTCTAGAGGTCAACCACTCACGACTGGATGGAAGCAGAAGCTCAGAGCACGGACCAGCGGTTGTCACGACAACACGAATTTACCGACAAACACCCAGCTCCTCCGGCCGTTTCGTCACCGCACTGACAGCAGAGCGCTCGACTACTGCACGCACCAATCTTCGCGACTCAGCCTTGGAATTGCACCTGGGCTGCTGCTAAGCGACCTGCCATCCTTGACCAGACATCGCGGCCCTCACGCAACGTCTGATCCAACCGCCATGGCCCGCCGCAGCTCTGCGCGTCTGCGCAACCAGAACACTCCGAAGCGAGTGTCGCTGTCGCACGATGCTCCCACCCGCACCCCTCGCACGCTGCCCGCGAAGCTGTCGTCGGTCGAGGAGAACGATGATATGCCAGGCGCCTTCCCGACCACGGACTCGCCTACCACCGCGACCGTCTCATACCCCAGTCTTCCCACAGACAACACACAGCCAGCGGAACACCAGACGCCGACGAGGAACACCGGGATCAAGCCCGACGAGCGCGAGATGCACCCTCAGCTCCACCACCAGAGCACTGCTAAGATCAGAGACGAGGCACGCCATCTTGGCTTCTTGAACATGGCTCCTCACACAGAACCCGCAAAACAAAAGGGCAGCCTCGCTGTTCTGCAAGGCACTCCCACCAAGGTCCGGGACCTCGAGAAAGATGCCAAGACCCCGTCTTATCAGTTCACATTCAGCCGAGACTTCTCACTCGAGCTCAGCCCGGAAGCAAAGAAACTCATGTCAGAGAAACGCGAAGAAGCTGCGCGAATTCGGGAACAAATGGTGGTGGATGGAGAGGCGCCGCAGAGCATTGACGAAGTGCTCGCTGCTCGTCGAATGGCAAAGCCAAAAGGCAGATTCTCACAGGCACATATGAAGGAGCAAGACAAGATGGATTCAATTGCCAACCACGCTAGTGCTTGGAGAGCGGATCCGAGCCGCTTCAAGCCAGCAAGTGAGGTCAAGCCAGCAGGCCCAAGATCGCTCAAGCGCAGCCCTTCGAAGGCGAGACTGGACGAGCCCGAGGGCTCTTCGAGACCAGGTTCCAGCGAGGGACCGAGGAACGGCTCCGCTGTAAGAGGAGGCACCTTACCACGACCTACGTCTTCCAAAGACCTAACTCGTACTGCCGGCGAGACATCTCCAGCAAAGCGTGTCAAGATCGTTGAGACGGATGACGTTTCCGCCAATCGTCCCAAAAATGATCTAGTTGCAGAGACTATTGCAGCTACGCCAAACAAGCAATCCAAGATTGCCACGCTATCTACGCCGACTCAGGCTTCGATTGCCCGTGCTGCGAGCGTGAAGAGCACAAAGGCCGCCTGCAAGATTCCTGCACCGCAATTCAAGCCAGTAGCAACGCCTCTCAAGTCTGCTCTGAAGAAGCCGACACAGCTTGTCGGGCCACAAGCTTCTACTCCGCTGCTCGCCCGATCGCCCTCCAAAGCTTCCCTCTTCGCCGCTGCCCCATCCTCCAGCACCGCCGCACCTGTACAGAAGTCGACGTCGATGATGAGCCCGTCTTTTGCCCGCACCCCGGCGAAGGCAGGCGTGTCGAGGAAGCACGATGCGGGTGATCAGCAAGAAACCACCACAAAAGAGAAGCCTGTGCCATTGCTGTCTCGCTCGCCCGCGAAAGCACCAATGACCAAGACCAACGAGGAAGATCCGTTCCAAGCTCCGAAGTCTGCTGCCGTACCTTTGCTCTCTCGCTCGCCCGCGAAAGCACCTATCACCAAGACTAACGAGGAAGACCCATTCCAGGCTACCGCATCTTCTGCCGTGCCATTCCTCTCTCGGTCTCCAACAAAGCTGGCTATCGCGACCACGAGCAACGAAGAGGATGGAGGAGACCAGGGCACGACGACTAGCAAGCTCCTTGGCCGCTTCAACCTCCTCTGCAAGTCGCCGATGAAGTCCATTCTTCGTTCACCCCAGCGTCTTTACTCCGATGATCCTTCCAAGGTGGCGGCAGGTACACATCTAGCCACACCGCCGGGCAAGAAGGCAGCGATCTTGAACAAGGAGTTGCCTCCAGTGCCACCGGCTACTGCCCAGACTCGGAAGCACGTTGACTTCTCCTCGTCGACCAAGGCTCGAGATGCAAAGATGCAGGATCCTGCATCAAGTTCTGATTCCAAGACTCCGACTCCGTCGCCTAAGAGTGAACGAGTGACGAAGACTACAGCTACTCCAATCCAGGAGCCGGAGAAAGAGCCAGAACAAGAGCCCAGCGCTTATCCCAGCTTGCCACTTGCTGCGCCGTCGTACGATCGCGTGCCGTCCCTGTCACCATCGCCTCAAAAGCGTCGGCAGACAGCAGGACCGCAGGATTTCACATTCCGTGCAGGAGAGCAAGATATTGTCTTCGCTCAATCGCCGAATGCCCCTGCTTCTGCTGCACGTAGCGCTCGGCCTCCCACGATTCGATATGTCTCGGCGGATGCCAAAGTCCCAGTTGCTTCGCCATTTGGCACCAAGAAGCGCAAGTTCGAATTCGAGAATCGACAAGCTGCTTCTGCGGTGGATGAGATCGTGTCACCTCCAGTGGGAACTAAGAAGCGAAAGTTCGACTTTGAGAACAAGGTCGCCACCTCCAAACCAGACACCGATGTCGACATGGTCTCCGATAAGGAGAACACGCCTGTGGTTGAGGAAAACAAGGAAGAAGAATCCGAGCGTCCGGCCAAGCGCGCGAAGCCCACCGTGCCTTCACCGAAGGCTAAGGTTGTAACGAAGGCGGTGCCGAAAGCAGCGATGCAGCCCACTGCGGCCGCGACTGCACGTCGCACCACGCTTGGTGTGAAACCAAAAGGTGTCAAGAGTACGAGCCCAGTGAAGAAAGCACGTCCGAGCTCGACGATCAGTCAGGCGAGACTCGCTGCTTTGTCGCAGCCGAAGAAACGCAACTAGGAGTTTGATGGAGACAAAGTCGTCTCAGCGGCCGCGGACGAAATGGATGCCGGTCCATGACATTGGAGTGCATTGTCAGCACGCCATCGCATCGCGGAACATGTGCTGCCGCGCATCCGTTGGAGTAGTATGGACTGTTGGGGAGAGGAAGAGAGTTGGTGAACAAAAGTAGACTGCGGTGTCTTGGTCTTGGTCTTAACAGAATGTCCCTTGTTTCGTACCTTGTTGGCGGTCATCCCAATGGGGGAATAACCTGAGTATCTTAGCGCGGCGCTTGGCGAAGAACTGTTTGAACATGGGTTTGGTGTGTCTGTACAGTATAGTTTATGCACAGCATAACATGCACGAATGACAACGGTTGTATACTGCTTTTGTGCTTCTTCATGTGAATGCCTTCGGGAATGCGCTCGGCTCGGTTACGCTCGTGCGTTGTGCAGCTCGCGAAGAAGCGAAGCTGTATGGGGTCTTGGTATGCAGTGAGCAATGATGGCTCATTTTTGCCAAGAGAAGGGCATGGTTCAGCTGATGAGCTGACTGATTCTTGGTATTCCTGGAGCAGGAGAAGTACGGGGAAGGAGTATATAAGAACTTGATCATATTCGCTTCAATACTGCTATCCTGCATTCGTCGTACTCTACAACTCATGCGCCTAAGACGCTTCTTCAATTGCTTCACGTAAGTCTCCTGAACATCAAATGCCCTCCAGAACATTCTCAATGATCGAAAATCTATTTTGCCGAGCGGAGAAGTTGAAAACGAGCTGAACAACTCGTTTTTCGTTCGTTGAAGACTCGTTCTTGTCCGACATCGTCTGAACTTATCTCTTGCCCTGCCCTTGCCTCCTTTGGATGAAACGCGCATGGATTGCTTGCTGACACTTTGAGTTGGAATGGCTTCGAGCATCTAGAACGGACGGAAGCATTCGATCACGAACACGCCGATGAGCGCTCCGAGGACCATGGTGTTGAGTAGAGAGGGTTGCACAGCGAGTGCGTGGTTGATCGAGCTGGGGTTGAGTTAGCAGAGATTGGGCAAATGTTGTAAGAATGTAATGTCCTACGTTGTTCCATTGGCTGTCCCGTTGGAAGACTGAGATGTTGAGCTGTTCTTGATGTCCGCCAGTGAAGTCTTCGGAAAGATCAAAGGCTTGAGCTTTTCACGATTCTTAGTCCTCTGTTCGTAAGCGTAAGCATATCCGATCAGATCTGCTTCACTCCAAAGATCGCCTAAGAATGCCAGACCGAAAGGTACTCCCGGTGCTGTTCTCACTAGGTTACCTCGTTCATTCATGGCTTTCACTGTGCTGTTGTCGTACGCGCCCATGGGAACTGTGATGATCGGACTTCCGACAATAGCAGGCAGAGCAGCCGAGAACTGAGTCGGCAGCAGTAATGCACTAGCGTTGCTGCGCCTGAGAGCACCAAGTACGCCACCTTCGTCGCCATAGACCAGACTGTCCTGGTATGCTTGCCAGAATTCGGGGCTAGTGTTGTTTGCCTCGGATGCGATTATCACATCCCAGATGAGGGTGTCCCGCCCAGGATAATCTTCGCCAGGATTGGATTGCGTCTGGTTTCTCACATCGGATAAATTCTTGAGTGTTGGAATATCCGTTAACTCAGCGAGATATCTGGACAGGCCAGTAGCAAAATCGCCTTGGAGCACGAGGGAATTGTTCTGATCGTACTGGAAATCTTCAAAGGCTGTGAAGTTGGCATCGACGATTATGGCACCAGCTGCTGCGATCTGCTCGATAGCGTCTTCGAAAGCTGACAGCAGCGAAGGCTCGAGGGACTCAGAGTAGAGAGCTATCACATTGCAAGGAACACCGATTCGGACTCCGCTCAGAGAATCATCTCTACAAGCTGCGACGTAGTCTGGGACCGCGCCATCGTTCGGGATGGCGGACGTGTAGTTGTCCTGTGGGTCGGTCCCCGCGATGACCTGAAGAACAGTGGCCGCATCTTTGACTGTCCTTGCGATAGGCCCAATAGTATCCTGGCGCTCGGAGATAGGAATGACAAGGTACCGACTTGTGAGGCCAACGGTGGGCTTGATGGCAACCGCATTGTTCACTTCCGCAGGAAAGACCAGGGAACCCAGAGTCTCAGTTCCGAGGGCGACAAAGGCGAGACCAAGAGAGGCCGCTACAGCACTTCCGCTAGAACTGCCATTTGGCTCTTGTTCTTCAACGTATGCCCCTTTCACCTGACCGCCATAGGCAGACCACCCAGTAGTAGTGTTCGCAGACCGGAATTGCATCCACTGGCTAAGATTGGATTTGCCGAGCAATATCGCTCCCGCCTTCCCGAGTTTGGCAGCGACAGTGGAGTCGCGAGGCACCTTGGCGCCGAGTAAGACGTGAGATCCCGCAGTATTATTCATCTGGTCCTGCGTAGCGATATTGTCCTTCAGTAGTATCGGAATGCCATGAAGCGGCCCAAGTATAGTTCCATTAGAGCGTTGTGCATCTCTTTCGGCAGCTATTTGGAGAGCGTCGGGGTTGAGTTCGTTGACAACGTGCAATTCATCCTGCACTTCTTGAATTCGTGCCAAGTATGCCTGGACCAGATCCACGCTGGTGAAAAGTGAGGTGCTTAGACCGGCATTGATGGCATCGAAGTCGGCATCGAGAAGATCGGGGAAGTTGTCTATGTTAGTGACGCCGTCAATGATGGACCTCGTCCAGTCAGTATTTGCAAATGCGGTTGCATATAGCAGGGCTGATGCGAAAAACAGAGTCCTCATGATGAAACGCAATGTTTAACGACTTCAGTAGACGCGAAAAACATTCGCGAGAGCGTACAATCTTAGACATTGTGTCTGGGCTTGAATGAACTGCCAATGATCAAGCGAGCTTCTTCATATTGTACTTCCACGAGGCGGTAATCGAGTCTTTGTCGCATCGGACCTTGCCTTGTTTGCAACTGCCACGGTTGTCGGCTGGCAGTTTTGGTCGTGTACCCGATTACCTACAATCTCTGAGATTATCTCCATATTCTTGCCAGCGTATGTTTACATTCAGGTGAATATCATGTGAGGTTGCAGGTGAAGTTGATGGGCGGGCAGACGTGGACTGCGGTGACTGCAGTTCAGGTCAGGTGATGCCGACGAGCCGAGCCGAGCTCGAGTCTATCCTATTTTGGTATCAACAACACCATGACAGCTTGCATTATTTTCGGCGATTGATCAATTCAACTTTCCTTTCCACACTCTTTTTGCACCTAGTGCTTTTGTGACCTGGGTTACAGGGCTTCAAGTGCGATGGCGAAGTCCAATGGAAGTGTGCGCCAGAAAAAGGCGAATGGCAAAGTGTCAGACGTCCCCGGCGCGACAATAGCTGGCAAGAACGATGTTGCGATCAAAAGCCAGCACACAGAGAGCAGCCCGAGCATGCTCCAGCTCCTTGTATGCGTTGGAGGTATCTATGCCTCTTTGTGAGTCGTCTGATGCCTGAGGAGACCTTCAGTATGGCCGCTGACGAATTCGATAGCTTGACATGGGGCGTCCTCCAAGAACGAATTACGACGACAAATTATGGCACCGACTCCAAACGAGAAGTCTTCAAATACCCAGTGGTCATGAACACAGTACAGTCTACCTTCGCTGCCATCTTTGGTTACCTCTTTGTTCTGGCCACCCGAAAATCGCCAACTGATCTACCGATCATTCCAAACACACGGATCCTCTGGCCGCTGACCCTGGTGGCCTTTACTTCGGCCCTGGCCTCACCATTCGGGTACGCCAGCCTTCAATACGTGGACTATATCACATTCCTTTTGGCAAAGTCCTGCAAATTGCTCCCTGTCATGTTCCTTCATGTCACGCTGTACCGTAAGAAGTATCCATTCCAGAAGTACGCCGTGGTTGCACTCATCACAGCTGGCGTCGCCATCTTCACGCTTCAGCAGCCTGCTGGGAAGAAGAACAAGGGCGCCGAAAGCAGCAGCGTCTACGGCCTTGTCTTGCTTGGAATCAATCTTCTATTTGATGGCTTGACGAATTCCACCCAGGACGACATTTATGCCAGCTTTCGACCATACACTGGCCAGCAGATGATGTGCGCGTTGAATGTCATGTCGACAATATTGACTTCAGTGTACTTGATCCTGCTTCCGTATCTAGCACAAAGTGGCATTGGTGCCGTGATTGGCCTGGATCTTGGCAAAGGAGCTGGTGAGCTTTACTCGGCGTTGGCGTTCATTCAGAAGCACCCGGCCGTCGGCTGGGACATCTTGGGCTTTGCAGCAAGTGGTGCACTTGGGCAGGTCTTCATTTGTAAGTCACAAAATGATGATGCACCTACATTCCAGCTAACAACGCACAGTCATGACACTATCCCTCTTTGGCAGTCTGCTTTTGGTTGGCATCACGGTAACTCGAAAGATGCTAACCATGATCATCTCTGTGGTGTGGTTCGGCCACAGCTTGAATAATATGCAGTACGTCGGTATCGGCTTAGTCTTTGGAGCTATCGGCATGGAAGGCTATCTGAGTAAAGTCGAAAAGGAGAGGAAAATGCGAGAGAAGAAGGCAGCATGAAGTAAGCATGGAAACCTAGACTAAGATCGCCAGAGCCGGGGTCGGCACCCTCGAAAAAACCAAGAGATCACAAGTCACGGCACGCCCGAGAAACAAAAGTAGCTCGCGTGAGCATCTCCGATGGAAGGCGCAGTCCCTCATTATGGTGGTCTGATCACTCACAAGCGCAAAGAGTCGATGCTGACGTTTAAGATTGGACATCCACCATTCGTCGACTTCAGCCAGTGGCTTGCCAAGCATCTACACCATAGGCTGCTATCAAGCTCTCTCACGCGAGACCATGCACCGTGTAGCTGAGGACTCGGGCAGTGCTCATAGTCCTCATCATACCATCCGAGCAAGCGTCCGGACGGCACCTGCCATCGATAAGTAGTTCTTGCAGTCTCAGACCGATCATTCATTCCTCTATACCAACTCTACGGTGGCCCATCGGTGCTCCAAAAGTTCGACCAGCCTCTCTCCCACTGCGTTTTCACGCCAGCCGCCTACAGACATCACGCCACCATGCTCACCATCGCAGCTTGCGGAGCCGCAGCTCACGCGGTAAAGAAGCACCACAAGGGACGCAAGGCGGCACAGCAGGTGCAAGCACACAATGCCATTGTCAATGAGGCCAACAGCGTTATCGCTCAACATCAAGCCAAGCATGAAGCTGAGCAGCAAGGTGGGTGGAGACGCTCGCACACATCGAAAGTCCATCTGAGACACACGCTGACCTTTTGTCACAGCGCTCGTGGACAAAGCTAATGGAATCATCGCTCAACAACAAGCTGCATTAGAGGCTGCGGAAGAGAAGAACAGATTGCAACAGCAACAAGCATATTCGCAATATCCACCACACCAGCAACCTTATGCTGCTTCTGCTTACGGCCAGCCACCACCACCGACAGCACAACATCTCCCACCGCCTGTGCAGCCGTATCAATATTCTTCAGCTCCCGGGACGCCATATTCCGCTCCAGCAACACCTTACTCTGCCGGACCTCCGACTCCCTCTCCATACTCTGGCGCGGTAACACCATACCAACAGCAGCCGACTGCGCCCTATCACCACATCGGATGGTGCAGTCAGCAGTGCGGGAATACATGCAATGGCAATGCGAATTCCACATATTCCCAGCAAACGCAGTCGGCACCTTATCATCCCTATGGCGCACCGCAGCCACCGCCTTACGGTGGCTATTCGCAGGGATATCGTTGAAGATCTTGTTAGTACTTGCATGCCGCAAAGCCACGCTCTTAGACAAACTTGCTAACCGTTCTGCTCATCAGGTCAACCGATACAACGAACGCATCGACGAAGACCTGCCCAGAACCGACCCAGCAGCTGAGAATAGATTCCAAAAGCGCACTGAGACATACGGCAAACATTGCAACAGCTATCATCTGCTTGGGCGATGCGAACGAGGCGAATACTGCGACTATCAACACGGCGAGAAGCTCACCGCCGGCGAGCGGCTAGTCCTGATGCACAAGGCGAGATCACTCTCGTGTCCTAAGAAGATCGCATGCGCCGATCCGATCTGCCCGTACGGCCATCACTGCAAATATGGTGGAGCCACTGCTACTTCGATCGCTGCTACTACGCCGACACTCACACGATGGACCTTGAGCCGGCAAAGAAGATCTACGATGACGGTAGCGAGGAATGGCTGCCAAATTATCTCGAGAAGTCTCGCTGAGGACTTCGGGAAAGTGTCAAAAATTCTACAAGTATCTTATAGTTCAATATATTTACAAATACATGCTCAGCAACTTCACTGAGCTGTGCGTCTCTCCTATTTCTCATTCTTGTCCCCCAGGATTCGCACGAGCCATCCTCGCCATGCGCTCCCAGCTTTAGCATCAGCGTCCACATTCACGAGCCTATGCAGTATTGACCCTCCATCAAGCATGTGACAATTCTGAACATCCAGCTTGAAATTCCCCATTCCCTTGATTCGCACATAAGCCATATGATCTCGCAAAAACATTCGCCTGACCTCTCGTTTGACCCCCGGCCATGCGTTGATCAATCCCGCATTGAATCTCGAAAGCGGATTGCCTTGCTTCTGCTCCAACTTGCCCATGAAGTAAACCGCAGTAAACCACTCTGAATCCTTGATTGGATGCGAAACGAATCCCACATTATCCGAAGCAGCAGGCAGATTCCGATCGATGGCAATATTCTGGAGGGGAACCTCGAGCGATTTGGTACCTCTAAACGGCAACAGTCTCTTGACTTCCACTCGCAGCGTCCAAGGTAATACTCCTGGACTAGGCCTGAAATTCGCATCCGTCACCACTTGTTGTCGAACAGCAGTGATGGATCTGATGATTTTCATTGGCGCGATGAGGAATACGGTGCCAAAGGCCGCTATTGCTATTACTCCTGCTGCGCTCGCTACTTTGATGAGAAATGGGACTTTGGGTCGCTGGGGAGAGCCTTCGGGTGGGTCTTTTAGCATCATTTCGGAGTAGCTCCAGGCGCCGAATAAGAGGAAGGCACCGAGAAGGGTGGAACTGAGGAAGAAACCTGTGTGGTTTGGTGCCACGTAGAGGAGGACATGGTCTTGCTTTCGGAATCGAGTTGACATCCAATCTTCGGGGTGAGGTGCGAGGTTCTTGGGTAGTGTTGTTAATTTCGGGGGTAGAGGCGTCGGAGGAAGTGCGCTTGTCGATATCAGGGGAGCCGGTTGAGGTTTGGGCAGATTTCGAGCTTGAGGTGTGGGTGTTTGAGGGAGAGCATTCTTGTACATTGCTTTGTTTTTGCCGCCCTGCTTGCTTAGTCGAGCTGCTACGCTGAAATGTCTTGAAGGAATGCTGATGGTGATGCCATGATGGATGTTTGAACATGTACTGCTTGGCAATGGCGTGCAAAGGACTTGTTGTCGTATGGCCGGTGGAAGCCGCAGTAGAAGGCGCATACTAGTCGCCATTGCGACTATGTCTGCTGTGGTCAATGCGAGGATGCAATAATTGATGGAGTGAGGCTCCCGAGACACGTGCAGACGCGATGCGAGGCAAAGTGAACTGAATGCTTGGAAAATCTCGGACCGAATCGAGAACGACAATGCTTCGGAGGACAAGCTTGCGGATCTCCGTGCATCCCAACAATAGCTCGCTCCCGCTTCTTCACCCACCTCTGCCTCATCCTCTTTGCTGCGCTCCTGTCTGGCACATCCGATTCGGCTTTTGACGTCTGCAGCGAGACGCCGTCTTTCGCGACACCGCAGTTGCTGAAAGAGGATCGCCCAGCATGTCCGGCGTGCTGAACACCGCACGGCTGTCCGCACGCATTGCGGGCAGATATGCTTCGCGACAAGCAACGAGAAGGAGCTTCCATGTCTCTCAGCGCGATGCAGCGGCACAGAACTATTCCATGCCTGCTCTCTCACCGACCATGACCGAAGGCAATATTTCCAAGTGGAACATCAAAGAGGGAGATTCGTTCACGGCCGGAGATGTTATTCTGGAGATTGAAACGGACAAGGCCACGATGGACGTCGAAGCGCAAGACGATGGAATGCTGTTTAAGATTGTCAAGGCAGAGGGCAGCAAAGGTGTCAAGGTTGGAGAGAGGATAGCAGTGACCGCAGACCCGGACGACGACTTGAAGTCGCTGGAAGTGCCAGCTGAAGAGGGCGGGGCGCAACAGAAGGCAGAAAGCAAGCAAGAGAAACCTGCACCGAAACAGGAGTCAAAGCCTGCAGAAACCGCGGAAAAGAGCGATGCGCCCGTTGCAACACAACGCGCAGGGCAAGAGGGCAAGAAGACTGGTTCACCGGCGACGAGAAAGTACCCATTGTATCCTTCCGTGGAGACACTGCTTCACCAAAACGGTCTGTCAGCCAAGGACGCGGAGAACATCACAGCCACTGGACCCAGCGGCAGGCTGCTGAAGGGAGACGTTCTTGCATACTTGGGTAAGATCAACAAGGACTACCCAGCGGAGGCTTCCAAGCGGCTCGCGAAGCTGGCGCATTTGGATTTGAGCAACATTCAGCTTGCAAAGAAGGCTGAGGTGAAGCCGGATACGAAGCCTGCGGAGAAGTCTGTACCACAACTGCCAAAGGAGACCGAGATTGCGGTTCCTATCTCGCTCTCACAAGTGATCGCGACACAGAAGAAGATTCGAGATACACTGGACATCCACCTACCGCTTTCTACATTCATCGCCCGGGCTTCGGAGCTTGCCAACGAGGACTTGCCGCTGGACAAGCGACGAAAGCCTACCGCAGATGAGCTTTTCAACTCAATTCTTGGTCTTGATCAAGTGGCAGCCTCGAAGAGGGGCAACTTCTTCCCTCAGATCACTGGTCTTAGCACACCCTCATTGATGAAGACGAAGCCGACCAAGCAGGCGGACATCATCGATATTTTGGCGCCAAAGAAGAAGCCTGTAGCGGCTCCTGCATCCATCCCTGCTGGCATCTCTGCTAAAGACAACATCTTTTCTGTCGTCGCTAAAGATGGCGAGGAGGAGAGGGCAACAGAATATCTGGAGCGTATGAAGTTGGTGCTCGAGAAGGAGCCTGGCCGACTTGTGTTGTAGTAGCGTCATGATTGCGATCGTCCCAAGAAGTGCATAGAGAGCGAGGCGTTCTGGCAGGTCTGAAGAGGGAGCGTGTACGATAGAGAGCTCGCCTTGGTAGGATGGGCTACTCTTTCAGCTAGATGTGTATAGCATGATTTCATACTGGGCTCACACCCATTGAGCTCATTAGCTGGCGCATTACCAAGCCCACTTGTATGATGCTGCGCATTGGTCGTTGTTCGAACGCACCGATTCACCTGCACTATCGCCCTTTGTCGGGTTCTGCCCTCGGTATGCTAGCAGCGGCAATAGCGTGGGTGACGAGGCCAGGAGAGTTTCAGTGGAGCTCGATCCCTGTGGTCTTGGCAAGGCATTAGAGGACAGCTAAAGCACATGCAACAACACCACCACAGCGCTTCTGATGGACAGCAGAGCTGGCACTCTTTGACCCCACCATCGCATCGCACCGCTCCCCATTTCCACCATGGCAGCGGCCGACAGCACGACCTCCGTGCCCGGCGCCGACTTCTTCCTGAAGGGAGAAAGTGGGCGCAACACAAGAGGCCTACTGCGATTCCTCATTCTGCTCACCATTGCCGCTGCAGCTGTCGCCGCTCGACTCTTCTCCGTCATCCGATTCGAGAGCATCATTCACGAATGTTAGTCGATCGATTGTGGAGCAGAACATCAATGGGAAAAGCGATGCTAATGATACCTGATCAGTCGATCCGTGGTTCAACTTCCGCGCAACAAAATATCTCGTCGCCAATGGTTTCTACAACTTCTGGGATTGGTTTGACGACCGTACGACTGTTCGAGCAATGGCTTCGATACGACAATGGCTGATAGCATGAATTACAGGAACATGGCATCCTCTGGGTCGTGTCACCGGTGGCACGCTCTACCCAGGCCTCATGGTCACCTCCGGCGTCATCTACCACATCCTTCGATTCCTCACCCTGCCCGTCGACATTCGAAACATTTGCGTCTTGCTCGCACCTGGCTTCTCCGGCTTGACGGCATTCGCATCCTACCTCTTCACCTCCGAAATGAGCGACAGCCCCTCGGCCGGTCTTCTGGCAGCAATCTTTATGGGCATTGCTCCTGGTTATATCAGCAGAAGTGTTGCGGGATCATACGATAACGAGGCCATTGCCATCTTCCTCCTCGTCTTCACTTTCTATTTGTGGATCAAGGCAGTCAAGGTCGGCAGCATCATGTGGGCTGGACTCTGTGCACTGTTCTACGGATACATGGTCAGCGCCTGGGGAGGATACGTCTTCATCACGAACTTGTTGCCGCTGCACGCTTTCGTTCTCATCCTCATGGGACGCTTTAGCCCGCGCTTGTACGTGAGCTACACAACTTGGTATGCTCTGGGCACGTTGGCCAGCATGCAGATTCCTTTCGTTGGATTCTTGCCGGTCAGGAGCAGCGATCACATGGCAGCCCTTGGAATCTTCGGCCTCATTCAGCTGGTTGCATTCGCCTACTACATCCGAGCTCAGCTCCCATCGAAGCAATTCCAAACGCTGCTCTGGGCCTCGGTCTTTATTGTGTTTGGTCTGGCATTCGGCGGCCTGGTTCTGCTTACAGTGTCGGGCACGATTGCGCCATGGAGCGGACGATTCTACTCATTGTGGGACACTGGCTACGCAAAAATTCACATCCCCATCATTGCATCGGTGTCTGAGCATCAGCCTACCGCCTGGCCAGCTTTCTTCTTCGATTTGAACATGCTGATCTGGCTGTTCCCAGCCGGTGTCTACATGTGCTTCCGCACTCTCAAGGATGAGCAGGTCTTCGTTGTCATCTACGCGGTCCTGGCTAGCTACTTTGCGGGAGTCATGGTTCGTCTGATGCTCACTTTGACCCCAATCGTCTGTGTCTCGGCAGCCATTGCGCTCAGCCAGATCCTGGACACTTTCCTCATCGCGACCCAGCCCGAAGAGCCAGCTGAGTCGAAGACAAACGGTAGCGCCAAAGGACCTTCCAAGGAGAAGGACACGCTCGCTTCTGTCCTTCCCGAGGCACTTCGTGCGACCAAGGCACCTTTGGTGGGTATCTACAGCTACCTCTCCAAGTCACTGATCACTGGATTCATCACCACTTACCTTCTCCTCTTTGTGCTCCACTGCACTTGGGTGACATCAAACGCATACTCTTCGCCATCCGTCGTGCTGGCCTCGAGGCTCCCTGATGGAAGCCAGCACATTATCGATGACTACCGCGAGGCTTACTACTGGCTGCGTCAAAACACTAAGCAGGACGCCAAGGTCATGAGCTGGTGGGACTATGGCTACCAGATTGGTGGTATGGCTGACAGGCCTACCCTCGTTGACAACAACACTTGGAACAACACTCACATTGCCACCGTTGGCAAGGCCATGTCGAGCAGAGAAGAGGTCTCTTACCCTATCATGAAGCAGCACGAGGTCGACTACGTCTTGGTTGTCTTCGGTGGTCTTCTCGGATACTCTGGCGATGACATCAACAAGTTCTTG
Source organism: Cercospora sesami (assembly GCA_013365235.1). Taxonomy (NCBI): domain Eukaryota; kingdom Fungi; phylum Ascomycota; class Dothideomycetes; order Mycosphaerellales; family Mycosphaerellaceae; genus Cercospora; species Cercospora sesami. Next base: position 17,015 of record JAASLG010001499.1, read on the forward strand.
TGGATGGTCAGAATCGCAGAAGGTATGTGGACTGCACGAGCGCCCTTGTAACAGCTACTGATTATTTTACGCAGGTATCTGGCCAGACGAAGTTAAGGAGCGTGACTTCTTCACTGCTCGCGGCGAATACCGTGTCGACGAGGAGGCTACGCCAACAATGAAGAACTCGCTCATGTACAAGATGAGCTACTACAACTACAACTCCCTGTTCCCAGCAGGACAGGCTACTGACAGAGTACGTGGTGCTCGTTTGCCTGCGACTGGGCCAGAGCTCTCCACGCTCGAGGAAGCATTTACCAGTGAGAACTGGATCATCAGAATTTACAAGGTCAAGGACTATGACAACCTTGGCAGAAGTCACCAGGAAGCGGTTGCCTTTGATAAGGGCAACAAGAGAAAGAAGGCAGGCAAGCGCAAAGGAGCGCGCGTCCTGCGTGTTGACTAGATTCGACAAAAGCAATTCTGTATCTTGTAGAATATTCAATAGAAACAGTCAGTCAGTCTGAACACTTCCGCCTTGCCAAGCAACCCGAAGCCCCTGCATGGATTGGACTTTCACCCCACCAAAAGTCGGAGTCGGAGTCGTTCCCCTCCATCGACTCGACATTCGACTTCCACAACACTGACTTCGTGTGCACTCCCACAACGCCTCATCACATTCCATAGTCGTCCAACATGGCCGATACAGCCCCAGCCACAGACCTTCTGCCTCCTCGCAAGGTGACTTACTGCGGGGTCTGCTCTCTGCCTCCAGAAGTAGGTACGGCTCCGAGCACAATGTCCTCCAGCACTTTCCAATCTCAGCACTCACTCGCGGTTCACAACTAACATCACTCCCCGCAATAGTACTGTGAATACGGCGGCACGACCAAAAAGTGCGAAGAATGGCTCCTCAAAAACGCCCCTACCCTCCACGCCCAACTCTACTCCGAAGAAGCCCTCTCCCAAAACCTCAGCACCCTCTCCGTCGACGCCCAAAAGCGCGCCGAAAAAGACGCCCAAAAGAAAGCCGCCAAAGCCGAAGCAGCCGAAGCTCGCGATGCCGAGAAACGCGCCGCATCCAAAATCACCATCAAACGCGTCGAGCGCAACAAGCGGAAATACGTCACTGAGATTTCAGGCCTGGAAGCTTTCGGACTCGAATTGAAGAAGGTCGCCAAAGAGTTTGGCAAAAAGTTCGCGACGGGGAGTAGTGTGACGAAGACGGCGAGTGGAGGGGAGGAAATTACTGTGCAGGGAGATGTGGCGGATGATGTTGCGGAGTGGTTGGCGGAGAATCATGAGAATATTCCCGAGGATAATGTGGAGATTGTGGAGGATAAGAAGAAGAAGAGTAGTGCGGCTTAGTGGGCTTCGAAGAGGAGTGGACGCAAAGGATGAGAGACAGGCTTGGGTCAGATCAGAATGCATAGCGTGGTGGTGAGAAGCGTTCATTGGATTGGAAGGTTGGTGCATAGAGATTCTGTTAAAAAAAAAAGTGAATACAGCTCACTTGACAGCGCGGGTCAATCAAGAGTCTGAATGAGACTAGTGCATCTTCGACCATGCGATCCAGGACAAATGAGAGGCCTGGCGTCAAGTCTCAAGAAGGCCGACTCGTCCCTGTGATTTTGTTGTGCATCTTCGTCCTCGGCAGCCGAAACAAGACAACCTCGCCTCAACAAGAGGCCCGAACTGGCAGAGGTAGATTCTGGGACAATTGGACGGACTTGAACTGGCATCACCGTGCCAGAGGTGAGTTCGCGGCTATATAACTATGGAATACAGCTCGACACTGCACACCAACGTAACCTTCAAGCAGACCAAGACATGACGTCTCCTCGATCGCGACGTGGAAGCACGTCTACTCCCGTCTTCTGGCATTGCCTTCTGACCCTGAAAGCAGGCCCTTGCTCTCGTTGTTCGCGCTGTGGAATCAGATCTTGCACTCGTTGATTGACCAAAACGTTCAAACCCCGAACCACCATTCGATCCAACCTACTGGTTGATGCAGAATGCAGATGCAAATTGCATGCTGCTGGACCAAATGGACGAGTAATCCACAGAGCACGGAGTTCCAAGTTCCCTTGGCTTGAACAGCGCGTGGTCTACGTGAGGTGGCTATGACAATAGAATTCCATGTCTTTAATGCCTCTCAGTCACTCGATTGGGGCTTGCACATCGACCGATGGATACTAGCAAGTGGTAGCTCTACAGCCGTCAATCCCTTCTAGGCTTCAGAACTGTCGATGCAGGAAGTCGCAGTTACTTTTCAACTAACAACAAGATGTACTTCGTAGACCGGGTCAGCCTACTGAAGAGCACGGTCGTATAACCGGATGGCGGAAGCGAGGCCACGGCCACCAAATCATTGTGAAGTTCGAAAGAGACTCCCTCAGCCACTTCTTATTGATCAAGGCTAGCTATTTCGGAATGAGCACGTTCAACCAACTTCACACTCCGAACAACCATGGTTCGATTAGCACACTCGATAAAGTATTATCCATACAAATCGCAACGAGCTCCTCCACACGCGTCGTTAAAGAAGGTCCAGAATGGTGTCAGTTTTGGGTTACCTTGCAATGTGTAGTAGCACTGCGTATTATTAGCAACCTATGCACAATCGAAAAAGCAATTTCGACCTCTTCTTACAGTGTTTGCTTTTGCCTCATTTGCCCAATGACTCTTCCACCTCTTATTGCCGTTTGACTCTTGTTGAGATTCCTTGATTAATGCCACATTGCACGCGTGGAAGGTCTTTTGCTTATCATTGCAGTAGCAATTGACCGCGGCTAAAGTACTATTCCAATGGTCAATTAGCTATAGAACCGCGAAAGATCGAGGAGAGAAGACCTACGCGTGGAGAACGGAGAGCAAGAGGAGTGCAGTCGATATAATACGAGCCATGTTATGCAATGGAAGAAGACGAAGATCTTGAGACTATTTCGTTCAACGACAAAAGCTTGCAGTACAGTATTCGAGGTAATAGAGCAAAGGCCAACAGGACGAAGCGTATTATACATAGCAGAGATTATATTTAGAAAAATGTCATCGAAGTTGGTCCAGGAAAGAGAGGTGATCAATAAATCGGTTTTCCGGACAGTTTTTGATTATTTATAGCGAAATGCCCTCACCGCTGGTCGCTTCCCGGTATTTCTAGAACTGACGGGTTATCGACAAGAAATAGCATACCTCGTAGCGCTATCGGACGAAAAGGAGATTAACGTACAAATGTTGCCATCTGCTAGCAAGAAGATCCTATGACTCTATAATGGTTGAGATCAAGCGGCAGAGCGCGCTCTACGTCCTGCTCCGTACCGAGCAGACCATATTCGAGCACTCTTTCCTTAACTAGGGTTTACCTCGTATCTAGACGCTACCTTTGCGCTGCCCTAGGGCCATGAAGGACGACGTATATAATCTGGATCGTGTAAGACAAACTCTAAATCACTGCTTGCAACGCCACCCTTGACCCGACCAACTCCGCTTCCGTCCGTGTCATGCGTGCTGGTTCCTGGTGAAAAGTGGCAGTACCAAAGACGGCATAAAGCAGGAATAACAGCGGCAGACAGTGGTGAAAGGAATGAAACACATGTCATCATAAAAGGAGCTGTCTCCTGTCTTCTTTACACACTAAATGGGACGGTACGAAGTCGCCCTTCGCCAAAAAGAAACACCTCAAGCTCCTTCGCTGTGCTCACCCCTCTATTCAAGAGGGCAACAAAATCAACTGGTATCTATCCCAAACACATAGGTTGATCGTACAAGTCGAGAGAGCGATTCAGGTCTGGTTCCATTTTGAAAGCAACAAACTCTTCTGCGCGACGTCGAGAGTAAAAGAATGCAAGTCTTCTCAGCTGCCACCCTGCTGTCATCGTCCCTCTTGCATTTCCCGAATCTTGGTCATAAAACTCTTGGGGTATAATTGTGCTTCATCCGCACTCGGTATCCCGCGATTAGGGTCCCGACAACGGTCCAGGACCTTATTGATTATTTGGCCAAGTAGTGCCTCGTCCATAAGAACAGCATTGCCCGTGCCTTCAGGATTGAGGTAGGCATCATTTTCCGAAAGCATGTCCTTGATGAGAGGTCTCTTCTCGGGGTCTCGATTAAGGCATCTCCGTAGGATGCCTCGCAGCGTAGAAGGGATAGGAGCATCGCCAACTCCGTATTCAGGGAATTCGATAACATGTTTCGGATTCGTAATCGCCATGATTCGGGAGATCTGGTTCCCAATGTGTGCAAAAGGTGGTCTGCCGTATGCCATTTGATATAAGATGCATCCCAAACTCCAGACATCTGACGCCTTGCCGATGCGCATGTCTTTCTTCAATGGTCTTCCTGCTTCATCTCTGCCAGATGCGTTGGTATCGGTGATGCTTTCCGGTGACATATAATTGGGCGTGCCCACGTGGGAATCTCGGTGTACATTGCAGGTGTTGTCAGTGTCGATGGCATTCGCTATCCCGAAGTCGATCAGCTTTAGCCGCCCTTGGACGAGCAAGAAGTTCGCAGGTTTTAGGTCGGAGTGCACAATATCGTGGTCGTGGACAGCTTGAACGCACTCCAGCATCTCCTTCCAGTGATAGCGTGTGAAGACACTGTCGAATCGAGCCTCGGTACCGTTCAGTCGGAGCGTCAAAATGCGATTGAAGTCCGTGTCACCCTTCTCCATGAGAACGAAAAGCTCCTTCTTCTCGTCGTTGAGCTCCCAGTCGTAGAGACGCACCACACGCTCGACGTCGGTAAGTTTCTTCAGGAGGTCAATTTCGCCCTTGTAACCGCGCACTGCGGTCTCATCGCAGTCTTCCAACTTCACGCGCTTCAGCGCGAATGTCTTATAGTTCTCTGCCATCACACAGTAAACTTCGCTGGAGCCGCCCTTACCGATCCTGCCCATCTGCGTGAAGATCTTGCCCTTGACCACAATGTGGTTACGTTTCTTCCTCGTTTTGGTTGTGCTGGCGCCTGCTGTGGCCGTCGCAGCATCCAACACACTCATCTTCGGCGGAGGCGCGGGTGCGGCTCGATGAGGTGTATTGCCACTGATGACACCCAATGCTCGTCGTGGCTCCTGCTGAGACACTACCACTGGCGTCTCCTCGACATGCGTTCGTCCCGGCTTCTCATCATCTGACATTACGGACATTGTGGGCTTGCCTAGGTACTTGAATTCCTGGTCCTTGTTGCGCCGAAACGTAGGAGGAGGCATGTTTTCTTGATCTTCATATGAATCTCCGTGAGGCTTTGGTGCATCGTATCGATAATTCGCACGAGTGTAGCCGGGGGGACGTGAACCATTGTTCTGTTCAAGAGGCTGCTCCTGTTGGCCGTGACTAACACTAGGGCGCCTTTGCTGGCCTCCCAGAGTGGAACCATTGATGTGTTGACTGCTCGGTTGGCGACGCATCTGATACCGCTCAACGCTGGGCTGCCTATTTCGCGATGTGTCGCGGCTTGTCTGACGCGAAGCAGATCCTGACTCGTTGCTGACGTGGCTTCGCGAGAACTGAGGCCGTGCCTGTCGAGACGGCGGCCGAGATTCTTGCGATGGCTGACCGCGGTGGGCAAAGTCGTGTACGGAGACAGGTTCTACTGAGGTTGCGCGACCATTCACGCTGCCGCTCCTGCTTCTGGCACTCTCTAGCCGAGGAGTACTTCGATCTTGTGGAGTGTACGATGCAGCACTCGGTTGAGAAGAAGAGCCATGTGGTGCATCTTCGTTGGCAGAGCCGTTCTCCTCGCTGTCTCTGCGTTTAAAGCCGCGTCGGATTGGTCCACTCTTCAGAAATGAGCCAGTCATCGGCGCTCGTTTTATTCGTGTCGACCCGGGCGGTACTGCAGCTTCGGCGGAGGTGTTGCGCGATCTTGCTGCTGTGGAGGCCCCATATCGCGACGTTGCATCCGGTGCAATCTGAGTCGAAGTGCTGCGCGCTAAATCTGATCTGTGGTTCATTCTTTCGTTCGTATCCGGCACAGCTCTGAAGCCATTACGAGAGCCTGGCCTGCTAACTGAAGCAGCGTGCTGTCCTGGGTCGTCCTGTGATGCATTACTTCCAGCCCGTGAGCGGGTCACGACCCGAATCGCACGTGGTGCTGGAGCTGGAGTGACAATCTCAGGTCTAACATGTGTTTCTGGTGTCGGGTCTCGTCTCGTCATACGGTACTGATACGGTCCGGAAACGCTGGTAGAGCGTTTCGAGGATGTCGGGCCCTTCGATGAGCCCAGATGCACTACCCTCTGAGGTGTGGTCCCGCGACCTTGTTGGTCATGGGCGGTGGGCGGAGAACTCCGCCGTACAACCTTGAGGCCAGGGGCCCTACTAGGAGTGTCTAATCCGGCGGTCCCAGCGCTTGTCGAGCGATTGAAGCGCGGCATGTCGCTCCCTTGTATTTGCCGTGGTGGAGAAGATGGGACGCCGGCATCTGCCAACAAAGCCTGTGTGACCTTCGAGAACTTGATGGCCGGCGGAGGCTCGTCGTCAGAGTCGCTGTCGTTCCCAACATCGATTCGTTTGATCATGGGCGCGTCGGCTGAGAAGCCATTGGGCCCAAAGCCAGACAAGGGCGAGTTGCGACGCATCGCCGAACGCGACGGGTGCGCAACGGCGGCCATGACGCGCCTGACGGTGTGCTTGACGCGATCTTTCCTCGTATATGTATCCTGATGGTTCGCTATTCCAAGAGTCTCAAGATGCTTGTTCCTCCAGTCAAAGAGTGTAGGTTGCGCTCGGTGATCCTATGGTCGTTGTTGTCGCTATCGTCTGGGGTGTGCTGCGGTCGATCTCTGCCATGTCGTAGCGCTAAGTATGCTCCAGTAGTCGAGGTTCGGAGCAGCGACGAGATCGCTACATGTGCTCGGAGGCCAGAGATGCGCCTGTGGAGGATGTTGGGTCTCAAAAGCCTTCCCGGCGGTGTCTGTCGTGAAGCGAGAGAGCCGAAGGGAAGTCGCGTCCATGGATGTGTTGCGGGGGGCAACAGCAAATCTCTTGGCGTGGCCATTGCGCTCAACTCAATATGGACCCAACGCGCTGGCCGGATTCAAACGAGACGTACATCATAGCTCAGAGTTCGGAATACGCGAAGTGGAAGACGTGGTTGGTGAAGAGACCGGGTGGTCTCGAGGGAAGCATCAAATTTGAGCCGGTGTTCTGTTTCGGATGAGCACCCGGAAGAAATTGGGCTGCGGCAGGTGCTTCAGCGCAGATGAAGTAGCCGCGACTGGTTGGCAACTCAGAGCATCTGCTAATATGACATGATCCATTCAGTATGTCTGTTGCGCTCTATCTATTGTAGCATAGATCGCTAGATCGGAGAAACTGATAAAAGTGCCATGCATGACAAGTTGAATACGACGGTGAGTTCGAGAAGCGAATGGGCTTCCAAGGCACACGCAACATGCACATACCGCATGCATCCATATTATACACCAAAAGACATTATTCGAAGTAGACACATTGTGAGCCGCCTATCGCATACAGTCCTCAAACTCCTGCCGCCAGTACAGCCGCATCAAAAATCCATTCTGTCACCCACGGTGCATCGAGTAGTCCTAAGTGCGAAGCTCGTCTCTAGAATGAGTTCCTTATACTGTGCTTTGCAGCGAGCAACCCGAGCCGTGGCACGGTCTAGTCCAGAAGGGCAAGCAGGCAGCAGAGCAAGATAATGCGAAAGGTAGTCACTCTGACGCGACTGCATCAACATCGAGAGCTCCTCGGACTATGCGCGTTGCACCACAAACGAGCGCCACAACAGGGCGACCCTTATGAGACCTCATGCCTCATGAGCTTCAGTAAGCTATGACCTCAAGTGTCACCAGTCAAATGTGATCGAGAGCACCATGCGAGAGCGTTCAGCGTACGATAGGTGTCATGTCCGGAGTGAAGGCAAGCCGAGCTCATAGACGGGCGACATCATGCGCAAGTGCAACCAAAGACGGGTATCATCGTAAGAATCAGTCAACTGCTGACTGAAGCGAAAACCACGGGTCGACGGCGATCCAATCACGGCATCATCTCATCATCGTCACGAGAACTTCGCTGAACGTATCACTGGGTTCCAGGCGCAGCGCCTCCGGGTTGCTGCTGTTGCTGCATCTGTTGCGCATACCACTGATACCACGCAGCGTACGCTTCATTGGTGGCAGGTTGGGCGTTGGCCGGTTGCGCAGCTTGTTGCTGCACGGCTGGCATCTGGAATGCTGGCATCTGAGGGGGTACTTGCGGCGCCGGTGCGCTGTACTGTCCGTAGCTGGGCACGGCCGGGGCTGCTTGGTTCTGTGAGTATGCATCGTAACCATGCGATGCGGGCTGGTCACGTCCTCCTCCGCCACCTCCTCTGCCGCCGCCGCCGCCAGTGCGACCAGCCGCAGCGTCACGTTGGCGGACAGTCTCGACCTTCTCCCAGATGATCCGCTCGGCCTCTTCCATAGCACGAGCGGTACCTGCAAGGTCAATGTTGCGGTGCACATCCGGGGGTTGCGGCTGATTGACATTGATCTTGCAGCCGCTGGTGCGCTGCATGTCCTTGATGGTCTCGCCGCCTTTGCCAATGATCATGCCGACGGCTTCGGATGGAACTCGTATCGTCTTTTCGACATGATCGCCAGCTCCGCCTCCTCGGCCGCCGCCACCACCGCCGCCATTGCGCTGATTGCCTCGATCTTGGTCAAAGCCTCGGTCTCGGGTTCCGGGCATTGTCGCATTGACTCCAGAGCCGCCGCCTCCGCCTCCGCCTCCGCGGCTGTCGCTCTCGACGATCTCAAGAATCAATTCTCTCGCAGTTGCGGTGGCGCGCTCGCTGCCGATGAGGTTCACCGGGCGAAGACCGTTGACGCTCTTGTTCTCGCCAACAATATTCACATGACAGCCACTCTTCTCCTGTAGGTCTTTGATAGTCTCACCACCTCGTCCGATGATCAAACCAACAGTCTTGTCCGGAACCATGATCTGTGTACTAGCCTCCCCTTCTCGCAAAGCAGGAAGGTTGACTTTGGCACGTCCGGGCATACCTGCAGTGTAAGCACCTTTCTCTTGAGCGACTGGAGTCCCGCCATTCTCCTCGATTATTTGGAATATCGCGCTTTTGGCAGCTTCCCGCGAACGTGTGGAGCCGGAAATGGTGCATTGACGCTCGGCCTGGTGGGAGTCTTTCGCCTGCACAAATTGTACGCGTGCGCCGCTTTCGGATTCCACTTTGCGCAGGTTTTCACCGTTACGTCCAATAATCAGTCCTACCAAGCCAGACTTCACGCGGATGGTCTCGACCTCGCTGCCGCCATCGCCACGGCCTCCTCGATCTCGTCCTCCGCGGAAGTTGTCACCTCCATGATCCGGAGATGGAGAGCGACGGTAGCTGCCTCTGCGAGGATCTTCTCGGCGCTCATCACGATAAGGGTTCGCGCTGTAGTTGTCGCGCCGAGGTGGTGATCGTGATCGAGAGCGTGATTGCTGATAGCCTCGACCGGCGAGGCGTGGGTCTTCGCGTGGTCCGGCAGATTGTTGACGCGGGTCGTACGAAGCGATGCCACGGTTCTCGGCGATGTTACGCGCTTTAGCGATGGCGTCAGCGATGCTTACTGAGCCGCTGTTGACTGGTCTGATCTGACTCAGATCAACACTGCCGGTGTTAGAAGGTTGAGGTAGGTATTGAGCCTGCTGTGGAGGCGCGCTCGGCGGTTGCGCGGGCATGACCCCTGGAGGAGGATAACCCGGCGGAGGTTGATGCGGTAGCTGTTGCGGTGGAGCAGAGGTCGCTGGAGAACCTGCCGGCTGCTGCTGGGCTGTGGTTACATTGTCAGTCATGGACGACGCGTTATAGGGGCGACCGCAAGCACGTACCCAGCGCGGCCAGGATCTGAGAGATGTCGGGGGCCGGTTGCGCCATGTTGGCGCGTCGCAGCGAGGGCGCTGGAGTCGATGTGTACCGTTCAGATCGTCGCGCGATTGATTGTTGTGCGTCGGTGATGGTGCGGTAGCGGATGAGATGGTAAGATGTGGAGGTGCTCAATGCGGTTTGTGATTAAAGAGAAAGTGAGATGGCAGGAGCAAATTGAAGCCGGGACGCACGGACGGCAACCTGCCGAGCCGAGCTCTTCAAGTTCACTTACATTCGCCTTTGTCACATGCGAAAATTGCATTTGACATACCTTCGTTGGTGAATACACTCAGGACTCAGTACCATGCCGATAACTCGTGGCGACCAAAAGGCAATCGTCGTCGGCATCTCAGGCGTATCATCTTCAGGCAAGACAACACTAGCACGGATACTGCGGGACATCTTCCCTCGAGCTTTCATTCTTCACGAGGATGACTTCTACAAGACGGATGAGCAGATTCCCATTCATCCAGAGCATCAAATCGCAGACTGGGATTGTCTGGAATCCATCAACCTCCCAGCTTTCGAGAAGGCTCTGAAACATATTCGCGACAACGGCCTATCGCCACCAGATTTCACGTCGAAAGAAGACACAAATTCTGTTGGCAAAGTCGAAGTCGACGAAGCACTCATTGAGGACCTGAAATGGAAAGCAAGCAAATGGATGTTTGCTGACGCACCATCTATAGCAATCATCGATGGCTTTCTGTTATATTCGGAAGGCATGAAGCAGATCAGGGATCTGTTCGATGTCAAGCTGTTCTTGCGAACAGACTACCAAACCGCAAAAGCGAGACGAGAAGCTCGCACTGGTTATGTTACGCTCGAAGGCTTCTGGGAAGATCCCCCCGGGTACGTGGACAAGATCGTCTGGCCTAATTACGTCAAGGACCATGCATTTATGTTCAAGGACGGCAATGTAGAGGGCACTTTGGATGATCGAGTGCTCAGAGACCTCGACATAAAAGCCATGCCTGACGACGCTCCAGCAGATATGACGTCGTTCGTCAAGTGGGCTTATGATGTCTTTGAAGAAGCCCTGCAGGACTTTACTATGCCTCGCGACTGATCAGCCGATCGCATAGATCGGATACCATGACTTATAGAAGTAGATTTAGGTTGGCTGGTAGGTAGTCCAGCTACGAGACAGTGTATCTCTGTTATGATACCGAAGAAGCTGCATCTAGCACGGCAACCCTCGCAATCTTCTTGAGTGCGACTTTGTGATCCGCTTCCCGATACCTCTCAAACTGGTCAAGACCTTCTTTCGTTTCTATCGCGAGGGTGTCGTACCCCTGCTTGATCACCTTGTTCACCTCTTTCGGCGTTAGGAGGGTAGTCTTGCCCTTTTGCGTCTCGATCAGCTCCTGGTAGTGTTTCGACACTCCTATGAGCGTATTGATAGGTTTGTTCTCATCCGATCTTGCCAAGCCATACGCGTTGCGGAACTTCTGCAAAGCTTCGCCAGATTCTACCAATTTGTAGAAGAGATCGTCATAGGCGGCGGCGTCTGGCAAAAATGCCTCTCCATTCGACATTGCGGTCGTAAGCAGGTCTGTTAGACTATTGGCCAAATTGGACATATTGGGGAGTCGCTGCAGGTCCTCCGCGTACGTCGTCAAGAAGCGGACGAAAGACAAAAGCGATCTCCAGAGCTCAGACCAATGGTAGACGAGTTTCGTACGAGACTTGGCCAGATACGAGATCGCTCGGGATAGCACGGTGAAGCTTTTCCGATAGAGCTCGACATCGAGCTTCTTGCGGAGGTTGTGATTGATCCCCTCTACGATCACATCCAGAATGACAGCCATGTATGGTCGATCGCCTTTCACTAAAGGAAGTTGTGGCGGCTTCTGTCTGCACATGCGTACGGATGCCGTTGAGTCACAGAGTAGCTTGGCCAATGTCGTGTCCTCGACCAAATTCAAGAGGACCAGTAGCGTCAGATATGCATAGAGCGAAGCTCGAGCGCTTCTGTAGGCATGCTGCTGAATGTAGGACACGAGAGACAGAAACGTGCCGAAGGGTGCTGCCTGGCTCTTATCTTCGGGTTGCGTGGTGATGAAGTGATGGCAGAAAAGCTTATTAGCCAGCGCGAAATCGTAAACAGTCAGCATCGTCGCTGCTTCTTTGGCAGGCCTGCAAACGTCAGCGATGGAATGGTACAAATTTGTGAGCGACATACTGCTGTGCAAACGCTTCTTTTTGCTGGTCTTCGGTCAGCACAGTGCCAGCAGGCTTTGCACCAGCCAAGGAACCGAGCCCGACATATGACAATGTATTCCCCAGGCTCCAGCCGACTGGCGTATCATCCAGAATGGCGACGTATCGTTCTCGAAGTACTGCAGTAGTCCAGGCTATGCTCTGTATGACTCTGATCATCGTCTCCTCATTGACGAAATCTGCGAAGCGGACACGATATTGGTTGTTTGACTCAAACTTGTTATAGTTTGCCAGTAGTCCCGTCAGTAGCAGAGGCTCTGCTGCCTGGAGTGGGTTGTCCAATTGGTGCAGCAATTTCATCAACGCTGGGAAGAAGTCTTTTTGCACAAAGTAGGATACCAACGCCGTCTGGTAGCCGCCAGCGACAACTGCGATTGCCATGCGGACTGCTTTTTGCCGGAGCTCAGCTACGATCGTTAGCATCGTGCGTCTCGTACTGCAGCCGTTTGACTCACTGCTTCTGCCATCCTTAATGGCATGATCAAGAGTCGCAACAAGATCAAAGAATACTGGGTCGACGTTGTCGATCCCGGCCAAGACGTCGATCACGTCTGAGCTAGGATTGGTGAACTTCTTGGAGAGTACTATGGCAAGGAACACTGTGAGGGTCTAAGTCATCAACTGCATATCCGTCTAACAGGGATCATGGCACTCACATCCAAGGCATTTTCATCTGCAGGCGCCTGAGCAGCCTTGACCCTAGCTAGAGCTTGAAGGAGCAATTGTTGAGGTTGGTGCTATGACGAGTCAGACCAGGAGAATTTGTCCAGTGTTGAGAATAATACTTGTATATGCAACAGGAATTCCGCATCGATCTGTTCAAGAATCTCTCGTAGCTTCTCGGTATCGGGTTTCAGGAGAAACAGTGTCGTCCAGAATGCTTCGTCTTTGTCGTCCTCCTCAGCTTCCTACAACCATTAGCGAGGCTCTCTGTGTTCCTGCTGAGACTGCCTTACGAGAAACAAATGCCTGTACAGGCCGACGACTTTTGGCTCAAAGACATCTGGCCTCGATTGTTGCGTGAGCGGGCTCTGTTCCATGGTCGTAGATGTTGCTGCTCGCCAAGCTCATGCCTCACCGTACTGAGGAATGCGCAGCGATTGACAAGAGCGAATATTTGGCAACATTGACGAAAGTCTTCATTACAGAAGTTGATGCCAAAGGCCACGACGCCTCGTGGCTTCGTAGAGGTGAGTGGGTCTCGGCACTAGTCTCGGCGCGTGTGGAGCTACTGCAGGGAAGACGAAGATCTGGTTTGTGCGACTTTCAACCATCGCTCTCACGTCATCACCTTCATCATGGCTCGAGCTGTGCGCAAGCTCAAGTAAGGGAGACTTCCGACTCTTCAGTCAGGCTTCAGGTAGGCGGATGCTACATTCTCATAACTCTTACCAACCATGAGCGGGATGTTCAATAAGCTATCCACTCCATTCTCCAACCGCGCCAATGGCGGCGCTGGTGAGGAGGAGGCCCAGGGCGAGACACTCACGACCATTCTGAGCACGCACGAGGATCGCACTGCGCTTACGCTGCTGATTGCCGACTGCACCGAAGTCATGAAGCAGAACATCGAAGACGCGTTTGACGCCACACAGACCGGGTCCAACACCAGCCTGGTCGTAGAGGACCTCCGGGAAGCTTTACCCACTGTAGATGCCGAAGCGTCAGACGAAAAGGTGCAAAGCGAGACGGACGGTGCGGTTCGAAAACAGAAGGAATTGGAGAAGGAGCAGAAAGAATTGGCACAGCGAGAGAAAGAGCTGGCAGAGGCGAAGTCCAAGGAGCTCAAAAATGCAGCACTCGAACATTGGGACAAATGGCGATCAAGTGTTATCCAGCGCGTTGGAGAGGTGCTGAATTCCCATGAAGAGGAAGAGAGGCGCCAAAAACATGGTGCCGACTCGTCCAAGAAGAAGGAAGAGGAGGCCCGATCAGCGTCCCCGCCCATGCGATTCGAGAGTCCGCCTAAGTACGACAAAGCTGTCGACGATTCTATGAGAGCGCTATATCCGCCAATTGACAACCCGCTGCGTAAATTGACAGAAGAGCAGCGTACACTAATATTGCACTGTCTTCTGCTTCTGCTGCTTAGTCTCGAACACTATCACGCCGAGTCTCGGATCCTACTTCTACGCCTATCTACAAGCTTAGATCTGCCTATTGATGTTCTCGGTCTTGATGAAAGTAAGGTCGCGCGAGGACTGTTGGCGGCTGCTGAGAACATGACGGCCGATGAAGAGACCAAAAAGAAGGCCGAAGAGAACAAGACGGCCAGGAGGTGGAAGGTGGGTCTCGCGACTGCAGCTGGTGCCGCATTGATTGGCGTAACTGGAGGCCTGGCGGCGCCCCTGCTTGCCGCTGGAGTTGGTACGGTTATGGGCGGCATAGGTCTTGCGGGCACCGCTACGGCTGGCTATCTGGGAGCTTTGGCTGGGTCTGGAGTACTTGTTGGTGGCCTGTTCGGGGCATATGGTGGGCGCATGACAGGTAAGATGATGGATGAATACGCCAAAGAGATCGAGGACTTTGGCTTTGAGCCTGTCCGTACGCATCACCGCCCACGAAAGATCGAAAAAGAATTCCGACGGCTGCGCGTGGCCATTGGCATTAGCGGCTGGTTGACTAAGCAGGAGGAAGTTGTGGAGCCGTGGAAAGTGATAGGCGTCCAGCTGGAATCTTTTGCACTACGCTGGGAATTGGAGGCTCTGATGAACCTTGGAAATTCGATATCCACATTCGTAACGAGTACTGCTTGGGCCTATGCAAAGACGGAGATCATCAAGCGCACACTCCTCGGGGCCCTCTATGCAGGATTGTGGCCGCTTGCTCTGTTGAAGGTAAGTGGAAGTTGGTGAAGAGATTTGAGTAGAGTCTTTGCTAACATGTGCAAGGTGGGCCGCATCATCGACAATCCATTCTCGGTCGCCAACCACCGAGCACAAAAATGTGGCGAAGTGCTCGCCGATGCCTTGATCAACAAAGCACAAGGAGAACGACCCGTTACGTTGATCGGCTACAGCATGGGCGCAAAGGTCGTCTATGCCTGTTTGCAGCAGCTGGCAGAACGCAAGGCCTTTGGGCTCGTGGAGAACGCTATACTAATAGGCACACCTGCCTCTGCCACTTCTGCTGAATGGCGCAACTTGCGCGCCGTAGTATCTGGCCGCCTCGTAAACATTTACTCAACCAACGACTATGTTCTCGGCTATCTCTACAGAAGCCAAAGCATATCATTGGGCGTCGCAGGCCTGCAGGCTATCGAGCACGTCAAGGGTGTGGAGAACTTTGATGTCAGTAGCC
This sequence comes from Cercospora sesami, assembly GCA_013365235.1. NCBI lineage: Eukaryota > Fungi > Ascomycota > Dothideomycetes > Mycosphaerellales > Mycosphaerellaceae > Cercospora > Cercospora sesami. The sequence goes on from JAASLG010001499.1 coordinate 32,393, forward strand.
TTGTGAATGGCCATACCCGGTATCGTTTCCTTACTGGGCCGATCCTACAGCAAATCGGATTCGAAGATGTCGACCTGGAGGGACTGAAGGAGGAAGAGGTCGGACTGAAAGAACTGGACGAGAAAGAGAACAGAGAGCGCGCGGAGAACGAAGAGAAAGAGAAAACCAAGGGCAATTCCTCCAAAGAAGTATCGGACGAGTACGTCCAAGGCTTGGAGAAAGAAGTCGAAAAGAAGAACGAGCAGAGCTACATAGGCTGGGCGCAGTCGAAGATGGTGTCTGCCGGGTCCAGCGTATCTGCTGCCTACGACAAGGCCACAGCTCAGTGGCGGCAACGTACGAAGAAGAATGATTCTGCGGTGGCTGGCACAGGCACTCCAAATGTGCAAACAAAGTCCACAGAAGAGCAGCCCCCGGCCTTACCGCAACGTCCAACCCAATGATGCGAGGAGCCGTGGAATGGCAAACGTCAAAGCTAGTGCTTCGTGCTGCCTGACCAGTGTTCCGGATGGGGCGCACAGGTGCAACAATTAGCAGAATAGACAACGCACAAAGGATATGGCTCCTAGCGGGCTCTACTACTCCGGCTCCCGCCATAAAGCAAAATGGAAACCGCGATAGGACACGGGTTACTGTGCCCATGGGCTGAATGAGCATTTTCCCACTCCTCGTATCTCTGCATCCACACGTTATTCTCAGGCACCCTGTCTGGCAAAGTGGCATAGTCGCATAGTCAAGGTCGCGGCGAGGGAGCAACGAGCGCCATTCTTGCGAGTTTCCAATTTGCTGTCCGCAACTTGTCCGGCAAGTGGCCGCTCTAGACAGCCGACTACATAGCAACTGCAGACACGGAACATAATTCAGTAATAAATCCAATGGCAAATCCCGGAATCCAGCAGCAACTACCGCAGCGGCCATCGGCGGCTGCCTTCCTCTACCTCTACGCTCCTCCATCTTACGATGAGTCGAGCGCGCCTTCTTCATATGAACGACATGGCCCGCTCCTGCCATGCTATCGACCGCGCCCAACGAGCGTATCAGCACTGTCTGAATCGCGGTCCACTGCCTCGCTTGACAGATACCAACGGCGTTGTTCGCGACGTGACATATTCTTCCTTGTCCTCGTTTTCGTCCTTGTTGCGGCATTTGGAATAGCCAGTGGTATCATTCGACGCAAGCACTAGCTACGCCACAAGCAAAGGAGGTCGAGCCCTGGAAACAGCAGACTCGCAAAAGTCGACTTGTCGAGAATCTGTCCTTCAACATGCCTCACAGGAGCAGGCCAAGGAGGAGCATACCAGCAGCCGCGCTCGGCGACTTCTCTCCTATCGATCCAAGACCTGGGGGTATATTCGCAGCCGGCAGAATCCCTCCACCTGAGATGCAGTTCGACTTCTCTATTATGGACGCTCCTAGGCCCTCCCCATTGCAGCTTCCTTCACCAAAGCGTGGCGATGCTCCATGGCGCTCCAGAACCCATCTACCCACCATACCTCAAATCGCAGAATCGCTCTTGGGCGACAGCAGTAGCAGTAGCAGCAGCAGCAGCAGCAGCAGCACCGGGACCCAACCAACGCCATACACAGCCAGCGATTTGCTACAACTTTCTACGCCAACCCCAGCACACCTACAGCCGCGAGACGCAATCAATCGCCGTCCAACGCACCGTCCTGCGTCTATTTCTCACGAAAACGCTCTTCGGGACAGCCAGCCTTCGAAACCTGAGAGCAACCTGACTGCCACCGATCCTAGGAACAAATATCGCTCTGCAAAACATTGCATTTTTCGACGAAAGGATTGCACGGACACTGTACTGCCAAAATACGTATGCTGGGACTGCGGCATCCGAACTGAGCGTCAAACGCGGCGGCGTGAGAGAATATTTCGGAAAATCTTGTTGCTGGGATGGTTAGCTTTGCAGGCTGTGGTAGTCGCACTCCTTACGTATATCGTCATGGCTGCGAAGCATACGCGAGCAATGAGGCAGATAGTGGATCAGTTCGATCAGATGTGCTGAAGCAGCAAAACTGGGGAAAGACGCTGTTGGACAAACTTTCTTGACGAGTCTATGGAAGAGGTTCTATTCATCAGGTCGTGAGTGCTTCGTTCCCATCTACAGAGCCATTATGAAGTGCTACCTTCCACCAGGGCAGTATGTAAGAGCAATCCGTCATCACTTTCCAGCTCCACATCTGTGCCATGCCCAACGAAGTAAACGGCGCCTTCATTCATTTTGTATGACTTGCCATTAGCTTTCAGCGTCGCGCTTCCCTTCGTTGCGAGCAGGATGCTTGGACCACCGACAGCCCCAAGGATCTCTTTCTCGCCAGCCTTGAGCTCTGTCTGCAGCATATCAAACTCCGAGAGAGGAGGCGCATAGACAGTAGACTTCCCATTCTTGCTCTTCTTGTACGGCTTTGGCTTGAGGATTGCTTCTTCGGCCGAATGCGGTGTGAATGTCAAACATTCCAAGAAGAGATCGATGTTGCTCCTCTCCGCGCGAGGACAGAAGCCAGTGTTCAAAACGTTGTTCGATCGAGCCATGCATTCGATGATGTCTCCTGCGAGGTACGCGTGAATGCCATCGGCTGGGATGTAAATGCTCTCACCTGCTTCGAGGACGAGGTAGTTCATAGTGATGAGAGCAACCAGAGTTCCTGGGTCTGATTGCCCATATTGTTCGGCGAGGCGAGGCGCGAGTTTGGGAATGTAGTCGTATTTGCCGAATTGTGAGCCAGGAAGATCCGTGAGCGACTTGTAGACTGATTTGACTGTGGAGTCGTCGGCTTTGAGCATGTTGCCCACAACAGCCTTGAGCTGCTCATTGGTGAAAGAGGAAAGCTGCTGGCCAGGGACAAATTGTTGAAGTGGTTCGACTTTTAGCAGACTTTGGATGTCTTCAAGAGGCTTGAAGCCACAGAAGGCTTCGAATTTGCCCAGAGCAAGGGCGATTTCTGGTTTGTGATTGGGGTCCGTGAAATCATCCGGTTTCTCCTTGTGTAGTTTTGCGGCGACTTCTTTGTTCGGATGGAGCTGTAGAGGCAGAGCCTTGGCGATGGAGAGGACCTTTGGCAGGTAAGGAAGTTTAGAGTGGCCAAACTTGTCGAGGGTCTCCTGGCCGATCAGCTCTTTGGGGTATCGATCCAGAACATCTTGGAGATCCTCGCCAGTCTCTTCTACGTATGATGGAAGTTCTGGGTACGTGCCCATCCACATCTCGGCGTACGACTTCTCATTGTCAAGTCTGAAAGGCGTCTCTGGTCCTTTGCCATCCCAGCCTTGCTGCTTCTCACACAGTCGCGCAGCAATGGAGTCGCTGCCTGTCTTGCCCCAGGGATACTGGTTGCAGCTGCACTTGATTTTGTAGACGGCTTCCAATTGCGTGGACATGTTGAAAATTGAGAAAGGATCCTTGGTTGAGTTCGAGACAAGCAGAAAGAGATGAAGAAATACACGTATTAGGAGGTATGATAGAGGACATGCACAAAAGTGCATCATTACAGCCATGACGTGGAAGAGCCGTCATATGGGCCACTTAACTTCACTTCAACCTACAGCGCCCGGAGTACGCTTCCGATATCTGGAGTACAGCACGAGAGGTCTTCCAAAGAACACAGCCTCTGCTGTCACGATTTGTCGTCCCCGCATGTCCAGAGTGGCTCGAGTGGATGGTTCATGATTGCTAATCGCGGCGGGCCATACTGTGGTCGGGTGGGTGGTTCGGTCAAGACCAACGACTTCAGCCTACCGGCATTGGTGAACTCGAATGCAGATGATATAACAGCTGGCCATTGGGCAGGCCATGATGCCACTTTGTGTTAATGCCCACGGAGTGACTGTTGGTGCACAGATTGAAAGTCGGCAGCAGGAACGGGTGGCTTGGCAAACTCTGCTTATCGGAGCAGTTGGTCCGTGCTATCGGCGAACTAGCACAATTTCTCGTCTGCTAGTGCGTAGTGAGGGACAAGAGTGCCTGACTCTGTTCGTGTAGAAATTCAGTCACACTGGCGACCACACTCCCTTTCCGATTCAGAGCAGGCGGCGCTGGCCCTCGTAGCGGCTCGATGGCGCCCGAACACCACTCCCATCGCCCGACGACGAAGCAGGTCAACAAGCCGTTCAAGACCCGCCACGCCTCGAAATCGTCGCTGAAGAATGAGCAGAAGGGGAAGGTCGAGGCTTGGGAGAAAGGCAGCAGAAAGACACCACAGCAGCAAGTCATGTCCAAGATTGATAGGCGTAACCGGGCAAAGCAGTTGCGTCAGAACCACGCGAACGACCGCGAGGACAAGGCGTCCGTGTTCGCAGGTCGCGATGCCGCGCCTCGGATCATTGCTGTGGTACCTCTGTGTGACGACGTGAGCTCTGCCAAAGCCATCAGTGAATTGACTGGCAGCGTCGAGGCCGATGACATCGATGTGCAGTCCGCTAGCGTATACGTTCCACGATTTAAGCAGAAAGTACGATTCTTGACGCCTACGAGGGATGTGATTCAATGCCTGGATGCCTGTAGGGTTGCAGATTTCGTTCTGTTCGTATTGAGTGCCAACGAGGAGGTGGATGAGACAGGCGAAGAGCTTTTACGCAGCATTGAGGCTCAAGGTGTATCCACAGTGCTCACTGGTGTCTATGGCTTGGACAGGGTAGAACCAGCTAAAAAGCGACCAGATGTTGTGAAGAGTCTGAAGAGCTTCATCACGCATTTCTTCGCCACACAAGAGAAGGTACATGATCTGGGCAACAGGCAAGAGTGCAGCAATGTCATGAGGAGTTTGTGCACAACCATGCCAAAGGGCATCAGATGGCGCGAGGACAGGAGCTGGATGCTGCTTGAAGACTGCCAATGGGAGGGTGACCAGGCCATCGTCACTGGTGTAGTACGCGGAAGAGGCTTGAAGGCAGATCGACTGGTGCAAGTGGGTGACTGGGGTGATCTACAGATCGAGAAGATCGTGGCTGCTCCCTTGGAGACACGGCATAAGAAAGCGAAGAAAGATGAGATGACAGTCGACGAACCTCAAGGAGAACAGATCCTCGAGCACCCCACAGATGAGCGCGACGATCTCGCCGAGCTTGCTCCCGAAGAGACAACCATGGACGATCTGCCTACAGCCTCTGTTGCTCCTTCAGAACGAAAAGCGGTTCTGCTCGATGATCACCACTATTTTAACGACGATGATCGAGACGATATTCCTGCACCGAAACGATTACCCCGAGGAACCAGCAAATACCAAGCAGCCTGGTATCTGGACGATGTCGACTACTCTGGTTCAGATCTGGAAGATGCCGATGAAGATGAGGATGAAGACATGGATGTGAATGCGAATGGCTCGGTAGCGGGTCCCGCTGATGGTCACTTCGAGGATCGCATGGACGCAGCAACAGAGGCCGGTGCACCATCAGAGTACCCGCAGAGTGAAATGTTTGATGATCGAGCGCCAGAAGACGAAGCAGATCAAATCGAGGCGTATCGCAAATCGAGACGTGAAGAGGCGGAAGATGACTTGGAATTCCCCGACGAGATCGAGCTGCATCCTGGTGTCAACGCGCGCGAACGATTGGCAAAGTACAGAGGTCTCAAGAGTCTGAGGACCAGTGCTTGGGAGACGGATGAGGACAAGCCCTACGAACCAGAAGACTATGCTCGGTTGCTGGAGATTGCGGATTACAAGTCGGCAAAGAATCGTGTCGTCAAGGAGGCGCTCACAGGCGGCGTGAAGCCTGGCACGCGTGTGGCAGTCTATCTACGCATCCCTCAGGACAGGAGGCAAGAGCTCGAATCGCTGCCCAAACCAACAGCACTGTTTTCGCTTCTGCGACACGAGCACAAACGGACGGTGGTCAATGTCTCTATCACACTCTCGTCCGACTACCCTGAGCCGATCAAGAGCAAGACGCCTCTCATCATGCAATGCGGCGCTCGCCGGCTTCTCATCAACCCACTGTTCAGTGCAGCAGGCAATACGCCGAACAACGTCCACAAGTTCGACCGCTACCTGCATCCAGGCCGCACCGCAGTAGCCACCTTCATCGGTCCAGTAACATGGGGCAGCGTACCATGCCTCTTCTTCCAAGCGCCAAAATCCTCAGCCTCAGGCGATGCCATCGAAGACCTCGCACAATCGCTCAAGATCTCGCAGTCACAAACAAGTCAACTCGAGCTGATAGCAACCGGCACAACTTTGCCACCTTCAACGCAACGCATCATAGCCAAGCGCATCATCCTCACTGGACACCCTTACAAGATCCACAAACGTGTGGTGACTGTCCGCTACATGTTCTTCAACAACGACGACGTGCAGTACTTCCGTGCTTTGCAATTGTGGACGAAGAGAGGTCGCAGTGGCTTCATCAAAGAGACTTTGGGAACACACGGGTACTTCAAAGCAACCTTCGACGCGAAGATCAATCCTCTGGACTCTGTTGCTGTCAGCTTGTACAAGCGAGTATGGCCAAGACAGGCACTTGCTTGGAGACCAGGCATTGGTGGAAGAAACGATGATGAGGATGAGGCACCAAAGTTGATGGAAGTAGAGTAGAGTAGTTTACACGACGTGCTTATGAGGAAAAGAATCCTGCACGTGTTCGGAAAAAGACACGCAATTACTTTTACAAAAGCTCATTTGAGCATCGAGGACAGCGGTGAATCCGCGTGGACAGACAAACCTTTTCAGAACTTTGATGAACCTCCTTCCCAATTGCGTTCTCGCTTTCTGCCGGCCAACTTTCTGGGCTGGCATGTTTTCATCTCCTTCATCGTTTTCGTGTTCGAGGTCGTGCTGCAAAATCCGCCCACTTATTTGGAGGGACGGTTGAAGGTGAATTCAGGTGCCAATGGGTCGAGTGGCGAATCGTTTCTGTCAATGCTGGAAGAAGAGCGAGGCGAGTCGTTGCTCGAACTTGGCGTGGCCGAGTCAAATTCTGGGGAAACAGGCAGTGGAGTCTGTGAAGCCAGTTCGGCTGCCTCAGCTGCCTGACGCTAACGCTCAAGTCGAGCACGCATGTGTGGCGGAACCCAGCCCTCTGGACGGGTAGTCGGAGCTGATTCGACCTTTGCCTTGACTTCTTGATCAAGAAGCACGCCGTCGCTGCTGGTCGTGATGCTTCCGTTGCCGTCATGAATGGTAGTCTCGACACGCAAGACCTTTCGAGGACCAGTGCCGTTAGAACCTCCGGTCTGCTTGTAGGTCTCTCTGAATGTGGTATGTTTCGGAGGCTCTGCCTTGGCCTCAGATGCATCGGCCACCAAGTTGGCCTGCTGTTGCCTCAGGTAGCTTTCTTCTGATTGAGCGTCCATCGACTTTTGGTGCTCTTGAGTAACTCAACCGCCCCATTTCTGGTTCACTGCTCGCGGTCGACGGCTTTCGATACCATCCTTGTACCACGGCCGAACAACTGGGTAACGGATCTTCTTACGGCCATTGGGGTGATGCTTGTTGAACTTCATGAGAGTGTTCTCCCCAGCGATGTTGATGATATCGTCTACGTCGGTCTTGTGCTTCAACCGATCTCCGTAAATCTCGCGAAGGGCTTTGTGCACCATGAAACGCGCAACTGAATGCTTCACGGGCCCGACTCTCAGCACTTCGTATCCGTAGGCCGACTTTGAGTTGGGATCGAACAGTTGAAGAAGCTCGTCGGTGACAGCAGGGCCAAAGTTCTCGCCCAGAATGTCCATATTCGATGGAGTAATAGTGGTCTTGCACTGCATGTCACTAGCACCACTGCTGTTTTCATCGTAGCTCATGACGTCGGAGATCTTGTCGTCTTCAGAGTCGGACTTCTCATCCGATGGCAGAATGTTGTCACTCTCCTCATTGCCTCTGTCAGCGACGATGACTTGCACGCCTTTGCTCACGCTTGTGATGCTGAAGTTCTGCAGAGTCACTGCCAGTAACTTCGAAACCAACAGGTAGTGGCAATCGGCGAGTGAATGGTCTTGTGTCCACAGGTTGTAAGCTGGTAGGTGTCTCTGTATTTCTGGGACCAAAGCAGAGTCGAGTGCTTGGAAGCTGCCAATCTCGACTTCAGCGAAGCCACTGTCGTTCGAGGTCACATGCACGGTGTGTCCGGCTTCGACGATGTTCTCCTTGAGCTTGAATCCGCCTTCTGGACTGACATAACTCAGGCCCATATCGTGGAGTCCCAGGATGCGCATATGATGTTGGATAAGTGCGTTTGTGCGAGGCATGTGTAGCTTGAGGAGCGCGAGCCTCTGGAAGCTCGCATTGCCGGTGAGACCAGCACCAGCCATTTCAGCAAGCAAGAGGTGCTGAAGCTCCTCATCCGCACCGACGTGCTTGAGAACTGCCAGTGAAAGAGATGTGGCTGGGTCGGCACCTGCAATGGCTAGCGCTGTGCGGGCTTCTAAATCGCCCACGCAAGTCAGGTTGTGCTCGTCTGAGCCGCTAACGCCATCCTCGTGCGCTTGTGTGCAAGCAGGCTCTGCGGGTCTGATCTCGCCCAGAACTTCCAGCACTGGGTCGAAGGTGTCCTGGCCTTGACTGCGACAGCGGATAATGGGGAGCAGTGCCTTGAGAAGTGGGTGGTACCGCAGGTATGAGCCGTAGAGCACCGAGTAGAACTTCCAGCTTTCCAGCTTACGGTAAATCTTGCTTTTGTTTGGAGTTTTGTCGATGAAACCAGCGCGCTCGCCAGTAGTGACGGAGAACATGACATCAAACGCATAGCGGGTGAGCAAGTTGGCCAAATCGACCGGAGTTTGCTTCTGAGACGCGTCTTTCAAGAGACAGCGGAAGAGAGCGTTGCACGCATCAATCAGGTGCTCGTTACGAATCAGTCTCTCCATCTGCAAGCAGTCGCGCAGCGAGTGCGCTGCCTTGAGTTGCACGATGCTGGTCACTGGCGATGGGAGCTTCTCCAGGTCACGGAGACTCTTCGTGTCTTCCTTGGTGTTGAGAAACTGCCAGCTGAATTCGAGTGGCGTGACTTGGACCAACGGTCCTAAAACTGTCAGTACGCGTGCTGTGAGCCAATATCACTGAGTGGACTCACCGTGAAGGGCGTGCAGCTGTTGCAACTTGGCTTTGTATGTGCCTCGCAGAAGATGCCAAAGCTTCCAAAGACGCGTGAACTTCGCAAGGAACGGTCCTGGTACCTTGGACAGGAGGCGGCGAAGGAATGGCCAGTTCTTGATGTGATCAAGGATGTGCATCTTGGGTGTTTGATTGTTTGAAGTTGTTGACCGGTGTCAGGCTTCTTTTCTTGGTGTGTGCAGCTGCTGGTGCGCAGCTTGGCGCCGTCACAGTGGTGCGGATGCTGTAGTGTTTGTTGGCAAGGTGATGATTGTCAGTGTGTGATGTGAGTTCAGATCAAAGCGAGAGGGCGAAGAAAGAAGTGACTCGGTGTTGGTGAAGTGTTCGTGCTATTGAGGAAAGCGACAATAGGAAGGAGCGAAAGGCGAAAGTGGAGCATCGCGCGCCCCCAGCCACCACGCGCCTGCCATCACTGAAGCTGAAGTGAAGTTTTTCAACGTTGTTCAAGCATGCATGTAAGCAAGTACCTCACTCCAAAGGAGGCACTCTCCGGTTTCTCACGCATGATGAATTTTATGAGAGCACCGTCAAGCGAACATGCGTATCATATCTTGCGCATCAGTAAGGTATCCTCTTCTCGTCTGCGCATCAATGGAATGTGTCGTGTGAAGGTTGAGTGGAAGCTGAAGCTGAAGCACACAAGTGAAGTCCAGCCGGGAATAACGAACAGCCGGGAATAACGAACAGCCGGGAATAACGAACAGCCGGGCGTAGCGACATTGGGCGCCACCCACGTTCCAGAAGCCAGACGAACACAATGATGCTCTCATATATTCAATCTCTAGAACGCAGACTGTGAGCAATCTGCCAAATCATTTGCACACCAATCATGCAATCAACAACACGAACAATGCGCACCATGCGCCCAGGCTTCTTCGTCCGAACATTCGCGACCTCCACACCCACCAGATCACGATGGTCAACAGGACCAGCTCCACCACGACTACCGAAAGAAGAGCAAGAGATCTTCGAACGACTACAACAGCAATCAACAGGCGCATTCAGTCAACCCAAAGCCGAGCCCGAGCCAACGAACAACGAAAAGCTAGAAGAGTCGGGCGCAAGCACCACCGCATCCAAATCATCCGAAGCAGACAAGATGCTAGAGAAATTACGCGCACGAGCTCAAGTAGCAGCAAAAGGCGATGGCGAAGAACTACATCCAAACATCAGACGAGGCGCAGCACCAGAATTCGAAGGCGAAGTCAATCCACAAACAGGCGAAGTAGGAGGGCCGAAGAACGATCCATTACGATGGAAGGGCGATTGGAGTTACAATGGCAGGGTCACAGATTTCTGAGCAAGGCCAGGAGGATAGAAGGAATGGCTTTTGTCTATAAAATATTAAACAAATACAGAAATACCGGAAAATGCCACGGGCGTTCGGAAGCGTCGCTGTCGTTGCTGCGCAAGCTACATCTTCGAAGACTCATCGAGGTCAATATTGTACTTGTTATGCTCACAAGTCGCGACAACAGACCCGTCTTTTTCTCGCTTCATGATTCCTGTCAAAAGACAAAGTCGTTTGCCCGCATGTACGATCTGGATACAAGAGTCAGCAATGACCAAAGAAGGGAAGAGAAGGACACGAACCTGACACTCCACAGTAACCACATCATTCTCAAATGCCGGCTTCACATAAACACAATGCAACGACCTCGTAGTCCCCATGGTACTCCAAAAGCCATAATCCGAGATGGGAAACAATGTCCAAGTCGTACACACGTCGAAGATGGCCGAAATGGCACCTCCATGGAACGTTCTTGTCGGATTCAAGTATTCTCTCAAGACAGGGAAGCGATAGACGATTCGTGAAGTTGACTTGGACGTCAACTCAGCTTCGACGATTTCGAGTTTCTTGAGCCATGGGATCAAAAAATTGTTGTCGCGGTCTTCGTCGCTCTATGAATTGACACTTTGCGTTAGCTTGCAGCCTGTTTTGAGCTTCGGGGAAAAAGCCTATGAGCTTATTGTGCATGAGGATGGAACACAACTGCTGTAGAGAATGAAAGGTGTAATCACGAACGCTTTCGACCGCAGTTCTGATACCCTCTTCAATTTCTTCTCTCCAGTTTCTTTCTTCATTTTGTTGATCAGATGTCGATCCTTTAGGCCCTCCCCGCTCGGAGACCGTCATTCTAGCATGTGATAAGGGAAATTCAGTGCTGCGAGAAACGTGCTATCAGTGAATGCTGTTAGAATACTCACTTCTTCAGCGAAAGCACGGTCGTCAAACACCTCGCGCAGCCGTTCCAGTACTGACATTCTTTATTCCTGTATCGTCATTTCTGTCGAGATGAGGAGAGAGACATGGGTAGCACTAGAAATCTACCGCGGCTCAAGTTCAGCTCGAGCGCTTATTAGATTGTCGACATGCTTATGTAAGGAAAGTCTATTCGTGTGCAACTCGCTTGCGGTTCCTGCAACATGACTTTGCATTGCATCGAAACACTAGCTGTGCTCATCTTCTTCCTTCAAGCCTCGCGATGTCCGCCTTGATCTTGGCTGTCTCCCGGATGATGTCGCTGTACTCGGCTGCGATGCCTCGGATCGCTTTTGCTTGGTGGTATTCTGCCAGTTTGTCCTCGGCATTGCGGACTTTTCTCTTTAACATGACGGCTTCGTGGTCCAGATCTTCGGAGCGTGTTTTGAGGGCCTCTTCCAGGTCTGGTGATCTTGTCTGTGATAGGAGCTGGTTGTGTTGCAGTTGCAGTTTCTTGCTCATGCCCTCGGCGACTGTAGTAAGGTATTCGGCCTTGGCTTTCGTGCCACGAGATACGGAACCATGAATGGTCTGCTCCAGCGTTCGGATGCATGTTTCGATAGCCTTGCGATAGAGGTCATGAACGTTCGCAACTTCGTGTGCCAGATCTAGGCGAATTGCCGCTATCGAGTCCTCGGCTTGGGTTGTATCTGCTTTCTGCTTCTGTATGCGAGCTGCAAGGTCGTCCCCGTCCGAATGTGCTTGTGGCGCCGAGATGCGAGCCAAAGTGACAAGATCGTCAAGGGCAGCCTTCCAGATCTCTTTGGCAATGGGCTTTACGTTTTGCTGGCAAACTATCAGTTGTTGCATGCTAAGTTCGGTATGTCATTCTTACTCGAAACTTGTCGACATCCTCCCTGAGTAGCAGAGCATCTTCTTTCGTAATCTGCGACTGCAGAGCGGCTGCAATTATTGCCACGAGTTCTTGCAACTGTCAAATTTAGCGAAAGATACGGAGGCACAACTGCTCCTGGTCTTACCTCTGCGGGTAGCTGATCATCACCGTAGGAGAGGGACTGCAGGTACGACTTTATCAGGCCTTGTTTTGCTAATGACGTCCGGGCTCTTCGCAATTCCTGTGACTGTGAGCATCAATATACATTGCGTCTCGAATCTCAATGTTCAAAACGTCATGCCCAGCGGCCGACTCGAGAAGAGAAGGTACTCGCAATTGGTCTCCTTACCTCATCGAAGGTGTCGCGCTCCTTCTGCACTTTCAGATCGACCTTGGAAGTTCCATTGGCATTGAGCTTGTTCGAACACAGATCGCGATACAGCGCATCGAACTTTGGATCCACATTCGACTCCACAAGAGGCAACATGTTGTTGCCGAGTTAGGCAAGATGCAAAGTGTTTGCCGCAAGTGCGTTCGTGAAGGGAGGGTGAATGTCAAATTCGCAAATCAAATATTGATGAAGCATCGCTCAATTCGCATGCAATTGTCTATCTCTATGTCTATAGCAGTGCAAATGTATGCAACCAGGATCTACAGTTGGAAATGCTGCTTGCCCACGTCTCGACGCGTCATCACAACAGTCCGATGTATTCACCGACATTGAGCAATCGAGAACCGAAGATGCTCAAAAGCTGAACGATTGAGGCGATGACTGGTAGCGCCAAGATCCTCTCCACGATCCGAATCCCAAACAGCAACGGAAGCAGAATGAACAGCCTCAGCAGGTAATCCTTCCAGATGAGAGTTGGCTTGTGTCCGCGGCTGTATGTTGAGTCGACAAATTCGAAGGGCAATTTGGCGCCAAGATGCTCGATGGCAACACGCAGTCCACTGCTGAAGCCGTCTTCGTGAAAGCCATATTTCGTCCACGCTCCACAGTAGCTTACACCCCTGGTGTTCTGAATCTTTTCGAGACGCTCTTGAGCACGAACCGACTCGATGGTATACAGTGGGTGTGTGTAGTTGAACTTTCCTTGTGTCAATTCTGGCTTAGGTCCCTCATCTGGATTCATCGTCACGAGCACCGGGCCATATTGCTCTTCTGGGAAGTGCTGAAGAATGTTCATGCAATACGTCAGACTGACACCTGCCGGGTGGGAGAGTTGCGATGGCTTGGAAGTGACCTGATCACATCTTGTTAGCGTGGCCATTGCGGGATTTAAGAGGGCAAAGACAAACCAGGTAATTCCAGGCGGTCCAAGTAGCACGACGTGTTGGCATCAGTGCCAGGTCTGAGTGGAGGTAGCACACGTTGGCGGTAGTCTCAAATGCCGAGAAGATCTCAAACTCTTCTTCGGACACGTATTGGACGCCTCTAGATGATTGCACGAAGCTGCTTGCTTTCGATGATGTGCTTGAAGCACTAGATGAAGGCGCTGTCTTCGAAGCCCCATGTTTCGCCAACAATGGGAGAACCTCATCGCCATGACAAGCGAGAATAACGTGATCGAAATTGCCTTGATCAATTTTTCCATTCTGAGCATTGATCCAGGCCACGCTTACCAGACCCTCAAGCTTAGCTGCTGGCCGCAAAACGTTGGCGACTTCACAGGAGAGGTGACAATGCAAGCGATCTTTCGGAAACTGCTCAAGGATTGCATCGATATATCGGCGTGAGCCTCCGGGTATCGTCAGCCATGGCGGTCGATCAGCTAATGTCGAGAGAAGATGATGATTCCACATGAATCGAATCAGCGTCTTTGCGGGAAATTCTAGGCTAGCCTTGTCTGGCGAAGTGCTCCACACTGCGGCTGTCATTGGGATGAGGTAGTCGTCACGGAATGCTTGCGAATAGCCTTCACGATCCAAATACTCTCCGATGGTCATGTCGCCAGCCTGCTTCCTCTTGCTGCGAATGAAACCTGGTCGCCATGTTGCGTCATCGTCGTCAGCGAGGATGTCGAGAGCAAACTGATTGAATCGAACAATATCGAATATCATCCGCCAATGCTGGGGCCGGAAGATGTTGCGTCGCTGTGCAAATATGCCTTGTGGTTCGCCCGACCACTCGAACTCGCCTCGATTTCTGGAGACACCAAATGTCATCTCAGTGTTGACGGGTTCGACACCAATGTGGTTGAGGAATCGGATGAAATTGGGATAGGTGGCGGTGTTCATGACGATGAATCCAGTATCGACATCGATAGTCTTGTTGCCGTGATTGAATGGCTGAGTGTTGGTGTGACCTCCAAGGCGGTCGGCCTTTTCGAAGATGTGCACCTCATAGTCAGTATCTCTCAGTGCCCATGCTGCTCCCAAGCCAGCGCAGCCACTGCCCACGATGGCGACCTTCTTTCTTGTTGGAGGAGCCATTCTCTTCTGCGCGCTGTTTGCTTGTGTAGATTTGCGCTTCAACAGATGCATCAAATTAATGGTTGTTGATCTGCATTCATGTGCCAGACAGCAGGCGCAACGGCCAGAAGAAGTCGCGAGGTTGGGAGATTGTGCATGATGGCAAGACTACCCGGACAGGCCATGGGTCCGGCGGGAAGAAAGTATGCTTGAGCACGCTGTTCGCCGTCCTTGCTCTACGAGCACCATTTCGAGGGCATTTTGCAATCGCAAGTAGTCACGACGTCTGCAATTGCATCGCCAACATGCATGAAACTGCAGCGCGGCGAAGAGCGGAGCAGGTTCGTGGTCCTGGTCATCGTGATCGCTTTGTCCTGTGCACGTCAAAGCCACGCTCGCGCCACAGCTGATCATCGCAGCCTCTCCAACATCCTGGAGGCATCAACCACCGACTGTGAACACTTGACATTCAACGTGCATACCTACCTGGGCCCAAGAATTCCGGTGTCAGACTCAAACCTATCAGCGACGAAGAGATTCTAGTTACGGCTCTCGTCTAGCGCATCCCGAACAGCACAAACGCCGGCGAACATGTCGAACCCACTGGACACCGATGCGGGATCCGAGCTATTC
>JAASLG010001500.1:0-44094 GCA_013365235.1 Cercospora sesami
TGTTGTGTCGAAGCATTCGCGAGGTTGGCGTACACCAGAGCGCCGTAAGCTCGATTTCCAACTGGCTGAAGGGCTTTGGGAATACTCTTGATAAGCTCAGCAGGGAGCGCAGCAGGAGAGCCGTTGCCAACTGAAGTATCCTTTTTCGCATGTCCCAGAGCGTTCACAGATTCTGAGATGTTGCGACCAAAGCGTTGCCAGTATGCTTCGAGCTGCTCCTGGCGGAGCTTCGCTGGAGGAGGGCGATGCTGCTGCTCAATTTGTGCATCCGTAGGATTGCTGGCATCGAAGCGTACCATGATGATGGTCTGACTGTAATCAATATAGAGAACGTAAATTTCTTTGGTGACCTCCTTGCGGCCGCCACGCTTCGAAGCAGTAGTCTCTTCGGATTCAGACAAGATGTCCACGCCTTGCCTGTTCTGCAATGACGGCGGTAAAGCTTGCGGCGCAGTCCACCATGTTGTCGACTCAGCCATATCAATGTCCTGGGCGATGTGGCCATTATCCATGGAGGGTCTCGGCTGGTCCATTGATCTTCGTATTGCCACGTTCGATCTGTGTTGGTCAACAGACTCTCGTGGGGGTGCCCGGATGGGCGGCGGAGGCTGCGCTGCCGGGGGCGCAGGAGCAATGCGGGGAGGATCCTCAAAGGACCGCTTGGGCGGAGTTACAGAATACAATTCGTCCGCATCATCTGCAGAGCTCTCAGGCTCCGGTTGTCTCGGAGGAGGTACGGGAGGTGCGGCCACGGGAATTGCGCTGGCAACCGGAGGAGGTGGCGGACTGCGAGTGCTATCATAGCGGAAAGGATCGTAATCATCATCACCAGGTACGGGATCGCGAGGTGCTGCAGGAGGCACAGGCGGCGGCGCTCTGGGTGCATCCATGGAGGGTCTTGTTGCGTGCGCAGGAGGAGGTGGAGGAACGGATCTTGGCGCAGTGCCATGCGGTGGAGGCGGTGGAGATTGTATATCAGTGTTGTCGTCCAAGCTCGGTTCTCTTACGTGTGTACCAGCTTTTAAAGCGTCTTTGTGTTTGGCACTGGACGCGATGTCGGTGTCGTAATCTCCCTCATATTCGCTCTCTCGCTCATGTTCTCCAGCTTGCAAGTCAGTGGTATGGCTTACAGCTTGTGGTGGAGGAGGCGGCGGAGCACGAGGCAATGTGATTGGACTTCCAGGAACTGGGGGCGGCGCTCTACTTGCTCGCTTGTCGGAAGTCGCGGTTTGAGACTCGACCGAGAAGTAAGAAGCGCGTCGACCTTCTGGCGATTTGGCAGTCTCAGATCCTGGGACCGGCGGCGGACTTCGTACCGACATATTGCGTGTAGGCACCCCAGGCGTCTCAGCGCCAGGAGTCGCAGCCGCCGACCCAAGATTACGCACCGACGCTTCGTCGTCTGATTCGGAGCCGGTGCCCGGAGACAGAGGGTTGGCGTGTGGAGGCGGCGGCGGTGGCACGGGGCGCGATTCTATCGTCGAAGCGCGGCTGGGCTGAGATCCAGGCACTGGAGGTGGCGCTCCTCGTTCCTGTGGAGGGCGAGACTCTGTCTACATGTAAGTGAACACTCAGATGATCAAGAATAGGGGCGAAGATAAAGTCTGCTCGCTGATGCGTGCAACATACTGCCTGCAGCCTGCTTGGTCGGCTCATCCAAAACGCCTTCAGAGGAGAATGCGTCGTGGAGATGACGACCTGGGGGCTGACACGGCGTTTTGTTGCCACGACGACTTATGCGCATCGAGAGAATGCTCTTCCTTCGCTTCATCTTACCTGTGGGGATCGGCGGTGGAGGGCCGCGATCTTCGCCAGTGGATCTGCGCGGTGGAGGCACTGATTCAAGTTCATCGTCACCGTGAGCGGAGCCAAAGCGTTCCTCGTGCTGAGAAGTTGCGGACTCTGGGCTTTGCACTCGTTGTAGACCAGGGACAGGGATCATTGGAATTCTTTGCTGTGGAGGTGGGGATGTAGGAGGTGCCTCATCATTTGGCTTCTTCTCCTTTCGTTTTTTGATGGGCGCCGCTCCGGGTAGTGGCATAGCTCCAAACATGCCTGGCATTCCCATGCCCCCACTCATCTTGGCCATACGTTCTCTGATTTCCATGCGCTTCCGCGTCTCCTCATCCATGGAGTCTTCGTCGTCTTCGGCGTCTTCAGTAGTGTCGTTCTCTTCATTGGCGGCTGGATCTCGTTTTGACACGGTGGGACTACGTTGCAGTGGGCGTGGCGCGCTTGTCTCATCGCTATCTTCTGGTCCGATTGTGCCTGCGTCATCTTCTGTAGTTTCACCTGCAGCAGACTGGTCTGCGTCATTTCCATCGCTCACAAGCTCCGAGTCCGGAGCTACAGGTCCAGGAGACAGTGGCTCCGAGGGCTTGCGTTGGGCAGATGGAACCCGCGGACGCTCGGCCGGTGCCTCGAGTGACTGTCTGGGATGTGGCGTGGTATCTTCGGACTCATCTGCTTCTAAGTCAGGCTCTGGCAATTGACCTTGCTCAGAAGACTCTGAGGCTTGTCTTGGCGCGGCTTTCTTCTCTTTCTTCTGACCACCATCTGCCCTCCGTTGTGCCTGCTCAAGCTGCTGTTGCTGCAGCAAGGCAATTCGCTCCTTCAGTGTTTGAGGTTTTGGCACATCTTCGGCGTCGTCCTGTTGCTCGCCAGATGCATCCACTGAAAAGCCTGCCGCCTCAGCAGCAGCCTGGTCTTCTTCACGTCTCCTTTTGATCTCAGGATCTTCCTCGCGAATGTAGGGCTTGTGAACAGGCTCAGCCTTGACTGGTGGCGGCACGTAGGAATTTGCCATAGGAGGTGGTGCGACGAACGGCTTCTTTATAAAAGTGTTGGCACCAGATCTTGGTCCTCCAGGAACCATGGGCGCGATGGGAGCAGCTGCTGGCGCATTGAAGGCAGCAATTCGGTCCCGGAAGGCATTGGATTTTGCGGCAATCGGAGGAGGCGGCTTCTTCGCAGCAGGAGCTGCTGGTTCTGCCGGCGTAGGTTTCGGTGCTGCTGGGGGCTCACTCGGCAGGGTAGGTGATTTGACATTGGCGGGGGGCGAGCGGACTTCCTCCCGTGGAGGCAATGCTGGCGTCGTGTCAACTGGTGGAAGAGGTGGCTTGGTTACTGCTGGTACAGCAGGCACATCGCGGGCATCCTCAATTGGCTCAGAGGCTGGTGTAGCCTCTACAGGCTCGGGCACTGGCTCAGGCACTGGCTCCTGCTTGGGGCGGGCAGGTCGCGTAGGCCGACTAGGCACCGGCGGCTCATACTTTTCCACGAATTCGCGCGGGAATATACCAGACTTGCTCTCGCCACTTGCATCGGTGTACTTGCCCTCCAGCCAGTTCGCATCAATCTCCTCAGTGACATCAATGATCTGGCCGCCGTCGAAGCCCAGATCATCGTCCTCTTTCGCCTCGAACTCGTACAGAGCTTTGACTTTAAACAAGGACGCCATGGTAGACGTCCACAGGCCGGCGGTGCAGCGGCGGTGGTGTGCTCGTGGAAGGCGGGGTGGTGTTGGTGGGCGGTGGTGCTGCGGATCGTTGACGCGGCCTGCTCAAGGCAGCTGCTGATGAAACAGATCCGATGCGCTGTCGTCAAGACTGATCCGCCGCCGTCCGGCCAGATCAGATGCCAAGTTCCTCGCCGGCGCCGTGTATGCTCCCTCCAAAGCAATGCTTGCGGTATGGCCAAATAGAGACAGCAGCAAGAAGGCAGCTGCAGTCGAATGGTCGGAAGTGGGTCAACAATCTTGTGGCATGGGAGAGCACGGTCATTACGTCGCTCAGAGTCTAATACCGCCCACCGAGGTTTAGCCGGCCATCGCATACACCTGCGATTTAATTGCGATCTTCCGCGCAACCTTCTTGCTGCCACACACGTCGGGTCGTCGACATGGCCGCCAAGACACCGGTCAAGTCTATCCTCAAGCAGCCGTCGAAGCAGCGTGTCCCAGCCTTGACGGCCGAAGAGAAGGAGAAGGCTGAGAAGGACCACAAGAACCTGAAGATCGCGCTTCACCACGCGTATAGAATTCAAGCGCAAAAGGATATTGAGGCGCAGATCCTGGACTCGATCACTGCTCTCATCGATTACCCAGCATCTCCCAGTTTCACATCTCGCGAGGCCCTCACTTTCATACAGCTGGTCAAACCGTTCCAGCCCTCAGACTATGACAGTCTCATTGAAGAGAGGACCATAGACCACAAATGCGGATATGCGCTGTGCCAGAACTCACCCAGCTCCCAAACGATGGGCAAAGCGTCGGAGTGGAAGCTGAAGAAAGGTATGGGTGATTATTGTTCTACCGACTGTGCCAAAAAGAGCCTTTACGTGAAAGCCCAGCTCAGCGAAGTGCCTGCCTGGGAGCGTGAGCGGAGTCAGCAGCCAGATATCATGCTACACGAAGACGATCGACCACCGGAAGAGGACACTGCTACCAGGCGAGCGAATCGCGCAGCTCGTGTGAACGAGTGGCGCGAGAAGGTCGCGAATGAAGACGAACTTGCCGCTGAGCGTGGCGAGCAGAGTGGCGGTTTCAGGCCAAAGCAGGTCATGACGGATGATGTCGTCGAGAAGAAAATCAGCTCGAAGATGCCGAGAGCTCCAGATGCAGGTGTGGAGGAATTCTTAACTGCTGGAACGATCGAAGGGTTTGCACCAAAGAAAATCGGCAAAGACATCTTCAAGCCGAATCTCAGCGACGACGAAGACGATTGAAGTTCGAAACACTCGCGCTGTCAAATATCGAATGGTATCATTAAGTCCGCAACCTCCCGGTATTCGAAGTCGAGTAGGGTCTAGCAGCTTCGTGGCCGCCAGTGTCTGGAGCCTGCACTCCACACCATGCCCAGCGCCCTCCTTGAGAATGTTCGCGTAAACATCCGACCAGCGACCATGGAACTCATGCGCCTCCGTGCCTGCGACTCAATTGCAATCAGGACATAGAATTGCAGCCACTTAGCTCTGGACCCTACTCCGAGAATCGAGACTCGACGCTTAGTCCAAATTCTACATGCTAGCATGCAATATCGCTACGGCCGTTACAGCAAACTCTTTGGGCTAAGACCTCTTTCTAACCCTCCGACGAACAGCAAAGCACCGGCCCAAAACTTCCTCCCTCTAAACTTCCAAATTCATTCGGGACGCTAGTCTGATCCCATACCATACCGTCGCGATCGTGGACAAAAGATTGAGATGGATCGACATCGCATGTGCTCTGGAGAACTCTCTGTTCTTGCTTCGCATGATCTCGGTGGGCTCAGCTTTGGCGCTTCCCGTGTTGGACGTCGTGCGTTCCCTCGTCGCTGGATCAACGTTAATGAGCTATACATGATGGACTATGGCAATGATGCGATGAGTGGCCGCACCTTGATGTATTCGTTCCATCATGGCTGTCTGAGTACGAGGACCGTAAATCAAAAGATTCAGCAATGCCGTGCCACTCGCAAACACAAGTGGGACCCAATCGCGCTTCTTTTGAATAAATGATACTGGTCCATATGGTGGCACAGTCAAGACAGTGACGATAAGCAGTGCTGTTTGTATCTGAAAGTAGACGGGGAAGATGCGCTTCTGAAGTGTGGTAAATGCTGATGCTGGCAGTGCTTGGTAGCACACTTTCGTGTTCACGAAGGACTGGTAAACCGTCGTCCCAAGAAGAACGCCATAGCTCAATAGGTGGTACGGAGCAAGATATATGAGAGGTGAGAGATAGGCTTGTAAGCTGTGGATGAATGTCATCTTGAACTCCTGGGATCCGACTGAATGGATGGTCCTACGGGCAATGCAGAGCTATAAGCATTGTTGCAGCCTGGGGCGCACTTAGCGCCGGAGCTTGGCGCTTACCTTGGCTGTCGACATGTACACAAATGCAATTCCTACCAAAAGTCTTGCTAAAATGGCGATGGGACGAGCGGACCTTGGGTTCTCGTAGTTCAGGATGTAACCAGGGTAGATTGTGTGGAACATGTCTAGGCGGATCGCTACTCGACAGAGGGCATATCGGCAGCTCATGTGTACAACAGCAGATACGTACGCTCTTAAGCCGAGATTTGTTGGCCGGCTCCGTCAACATCAAGGCGTAGCTTCTCATGATATGCGCCATGCCGGTAAGACCGCAGTAGTCAGGCCAAATGGAAGATGGCGACCAGCAGCAGTCGCTAGGAGGAAAGTGAAAGTGAAGGGAAAGTGCAGTCACCAGCCACGAGCTGTGGCGCAGTCCCGCAGCCACGTCTCAAGCTCCAATGCTGAAGCTCACTCTCACTCCGTCACACCTTCGACTTGTCGCCAACTTCACCTGCTCCGGCAGCCGCGCTGTCCTCCTTCTTCTTTCACTTCGTCCACATTTCCTCCTTCCAGCCTCCCGAACACCACCACATCACGCCGATCATGTCGGCAGCGCTCAAAACGGGCGCAGATGCGCGAGCGATGCGTAATACCTCTTTTCCATCAGAATTCAGCAAGAAAGTTGACATGACCAAGGTCAACCTGCCTGTGATCAAGAAGTGGGTGTCGGATGAGATCACCAAGATCCTCAATAGCGACGACGACGTGGTCACCGAGATGATCTTCACGCTGCTCGAGGCCGGCAAATTCGTAAGTTAATATCTTCAGCTGCAACTCCGTCACTCGCGCTGACCAGCGTGTCCTAGCCGAACATCAAGCAGATCCAGACCGACATTTCCGGTTTCCTCGACAAAGACGCTCCCCCATTCTGCCTCCAGTTGTGGAAGCTGCTCCTCAGCGCCCAAGCAGACCCCAAAGGCATCCCGCAAGAGCTGCTTGAAGCGAAGAAATTTGAACTCATACAGGAGAGGGTGAGGACGAGCTTTGGATTCCGGATAAGCAGCTATAGTGTGCTGACACCACATACAGATCGCAGAAGACAAGGCGCGCGAGGAAGCCAGGCAGCGTGAGATCGAAGACCGCGAACGCGAACGAGACTTGGCACGAATCCGCGAGCGCGAGCGTGGTTCTCGTGGCGGCAGAGGAGGCGGACGTGGAGGTCGAGGCCGCGTACGCGATCGATCCTTCGATCGGCGACCGTCGAGAGACTTTTCCAGATCACCACCTCCCAGACGTCGCAGTCCACCACGCGCGACTGACAGCTACGTACCAGGCGGACGCGGTCGTGGTGGCAGCGACGACAATCCTCGTCGCCGTCGTCGTTCACCTTCGTATGGCCGATCGCCATCGCGCTCACGCTCTCCTGCAAGACGTCGTAGACGCCGCGACTCTTATTCGGATGCATCTCGTTCACCTCCCCGCAAGAGGGACAGAGCAGCAAGCAGCGACGATGACGACCGTCGCCACAGGAGACGTTCACCGTCACCGCGCAGACGACGCCGATCTCCCTCTTACTCTGATTACTCACGCTCACCACCCAGCAGGCGTCGCCGTCCATCATCGCCATCCCGATCACCTCCACCGCGTCGCCGATCTCGCTCTCACTCGCCACCGTCCAAACGCAAAGGCAGACTGTCGCCACCAGCAGATCTGATCTCAAGCAGAGACCGCAACAAGAACTATCGCTTGAGTCGAGACAGCTCTTCCTATGGCGATCGTCCGGGAAACGGCCGTCGCGGCTCGAAGTCATCAGAGTCCGTAGCCAGTGGTGGCGCTAAGAATGAGGTGGGTAACAATGACTGAACCTTGACCCTTTCCGGAAATATTCACGCAGTACGAGTATCAACTATTACAAATTCCGAAACGACTATCACGAGCACTTTCCCATTTTCTCCAGCTTCTGCTAACCTTGGTGTAAGTATCGACCCCCTCGCACTATAGTGAATCCCCTTCGCATCTCCAAAGAGGAGCTACTGGCAAGACTAGCCGCAGCCAAGCTCGAAGCTCAGCAACGGGCTCAACAACAAAAGTAAGTATCAATATCTTCCTGCATTGTCTTTCTTGGCATTTTCTTAGCGACGGCGGCGGTGGGAGGCTTTAATTGGTGTTTCTGAGCCATGAAGGCGAACGACGGAACAGTTGAAGAAAGGTTTGCAGGATGGAAGCACTGTGTTTGGCAAGCAGGTTGACTTGTATAACTCTCCAATCGAACATATTGAGAGTGTGCTTCTCTTCTCTGTCTCCGCCGACCCTCCACATTCACTGCCTAGGTGTGAGCGCCTAGGTAGGTCCGTGTAAGTATTCCTGAAATGGAGCGATGGTCTTCCTACCTTCGCCTCTCTCTGGTTGCCGAGCGTACACTGGGCCGCCTCGAGTCGCATCGCGCACTACTTGCCGTGTTCGTTGCAAATTGGAGAGGCGGTCGAAGTCTCTCAGTTTTCTGTTAGGTGATACAGCTCAACGCCAGCCTTCGCTTGCGCGATCGATCACGGTAGCGAATGAGCTTGAATGGATGCAGCATCCCTTGACGTTCCATGCGAATGCGCTGCGAAGGGGTCGCTCAGCTCCACGTATCAACAATTGCCAGCGCTTTTGGGAGTGGTAGGCTATGGGCACCACCAGTACCAGTGCTCTGGCTGTCGAGCATATTGAGGGCCAACTCGAGTACCCTTGCACAAGACCTTCCATGATCATTGGAACTGGAGAGGCGTTCGAGCTTTATTGGCTCTCTGCCAGGCAGCGTGACTTGGTGCTGGTATGTGTCAGGATTCTTGCCCATGCTCGAAGCGAAGGGAACGAAGTGAAGTTCTTTCACTTTTCTCTTCTCTCGAATTCCCTTCGGCATCAGCCGACTTTAAGCTTTCTGGAGCAGAGAAGCTGTATCTGGAGCTTAGGTTCGATATCCAGAGACATGGGATCGGAGATACTGATCTATGTGAACAGTGGCAGTAGATTGCAGGGGTAAAACTAGAACGCGGAGAGCCTATGCCAATGCAAAGCTCTCAAAACACCTTCTTCCCACCCGGCACCAGCTTCTGGAATACACCTTCCGGATCATACTTCTTCGCAACCTGTCTCAGCCTCGCATGGTTCTTCGCTCCATATCCCTCAAAGACATTCTGGCTCCTCCCAGCGTAATTCATATAGATGTATCGATGCTCTAACCCTTTTTTCACACTCCATTGCTTCACGTCCCTCATGAGCGCATCGCCAAGAGCATAGATAGCTTCGTCGTCAGCTGCAGAAGTTCCAGCAGGCCAGCTGAGGCCGAGTTGGACAATGAGGAGTGGACCATCTGATTCGGAAAGACCGAGAGCGTTGCCGCCGCGATTCTTGGTGTGAGACAGGGTAGTTTTACCCAAGATCTGAACGGGGAAAGCAATGAGGTCGATGGCAGGGTGGTTCATTGCTCCGTCACTGATGCGTTGATGCATGTAGTGAACCACTTCGGTGTTCATTTTCATGGTGATGTCCCATTCAGCGACAGTATTGCCCGCTGTTGGGGTGGTGTCTTGAGCGAGAGAGGAAATGTTGGCGATGCGGATCGAGTTGGATAATTGGTTGGGGCTTTCCATGAAAGGCTTGAAGATCTCTGGAGTGGTGGAGACAGGGTCGGCGTAGACAGGCTCGGTGTCTAGTCAGGGTCAGTACAGTCTTGAGGTATGCTCGGTGTTGGAATGTAAACTCACTAATGAGCCAGAAATCTGTCTTGGGATAGTAGACGGGAGCAAACCAGGTAGTGGCTTTGGTATCTTGCGTTTCTGGTTGTGCGAGCCTGTTGTATGCCTTCATCAGAGGCTCCAGCTCGGAGATGTTGTAATTGATTCCTCCTCCCCAGAAGCTCTGATGTTTGACAGTGTTTACATCGAAGCGTGTTACGATACCAAAGTTGTTGCCGCCTCCTCGCAGCGCCCAGAAAAGATCTGGATTGTTCTTTTGATTGACCTCCAAGACCTTTCCTTCAGCATTGACAAGCTGATAGCTGCGGATGTTGTCAACTCCCAGTCCTTGGGAAGGGTGCAAGAAGCTGAGACCGCCACTGACGAGCAAGCCTCCGACGCCAACAGTCGACACCCGTCCACCCATGACAGTCAGGCCAAGAGGATCAAGTGTTTCGTAGACCCTTCCCCATCGGTTTCCCGGCCCAATGCTGGCTGAGCCATCTTTGTTCACCGTGACTTGGTTCAGTCGTTGCAGGTCGATAGAAATCCCATCTTGGATGCTGTTGGCTCCAGCAAAGAATGTATGTCCACCACCCTTAACAGCAAACGGACATTGAGCTTTTTTTGCCGCCTTCACCACAGCACCAACATCCTGGGCAGTTGTAGGCAGAACGAAGCACGCCGGTGCAAGGTCAGAGTTGAAGGTTGAATAGTAGCCAGACTGGATTTGTTTGAACGCTGCTGCATTTGCAGCTGTTGTTACTTTTCCTGGCAGCGACTTGCTCAAATCGGTGCACTGCAACTGTCAGATGTCTTCGTGTCGCGCAAGCTGGTGGCAGATACTCACAGCACTCGCACAGCCTTTGGTTGATGGTCCCTTGTACGAGGCAGCAACGTTGCAAGCTCCATTGCCAGAAAAGGCAAGGATTGCTACAAGGGGAGAGGTCCAGTAAACCATCTTTTCTCCGAAGACAATTTAGTGAGCGACAGCCTGTGCATCTATGTTCGCGGTGGCCGAGCAGCATATATGCGCTCCCCCATCTCCTCGCTCCCCTCATCTCCTCAACATGCACATTCAGCTCTTGGCCGGAGCGCCACACGCTGTTCGCCACGTTTTCCGAGTAGCACGCCTTGCTACAATCATGAGCAGCAAGCGATAACTCAAACTATATCTGCCAACTAGTTTGAGACTATGCCCGAATGCGAAAGCGCTTCAGCCAGTAGCTGAGCGCCTTCCCGCCCAAAAGAGTAGTCGCACGCCATGCCGAGGCGAGATCTGCTTGAAAGTGAGGCTAGGGTTTTCTGGAATCGATCAGTCGAAATTAGTGAAATGTGTCTTGATTCTTGAGATGCGGCAAGACTCCGTGACAACGTGATCTGAGACCGTGACTGTGTTCTTCCGATGACCCATTGCACTGAGGCGCATTTGTTTCGAGCTGAGCCATGCAAGCCACAGCCTAGGCCTGCCAAAAGGAGCAACATAGGTTCAGAGGCCGCGGCCATACGTTCTCCACGTTGTACACGGGCCGAAGGCAGAGCGCTGAAATCACGAGCTGAGCGGTGTGCTGGCACGACTCACGAGGCCTTCACAGGCTGGAGCAGAGTACATTGCGCAACGATCTTGTCCAGTGGTCTTGCACCAATGCAGGCTGCAGCACGTGCGTTGTGCTTAGACAAAGTAGCGCAAGATTTAGTGAACCTAAAGCGGAGCTTTACACACCCGAGAGCTACAGCATCAGAATTCCAGGTCTATGGTGTGTCAGCGGTACAAATGAGAGCTTTGATATGATCGTGTCTAGAATTGGAATCCAGGCACTAAATCTTCTTCAGCAGCAACTGGAGAAAGTGTAAGAGGTGTAGTTAAGATGAAGGTCGGGAGGATGATCAAGGTGGGACGGGCGGAGAGGGCATCTCGGCTTGCCGAGGGCGTTTCTTGGCAGCACCAGTATGTAAAGAGCAAGTCATGGTGAAGCTGCAGCTAATTTGAAGCTCTTTGGACGGGCGCCAGCAGTAGCTGCACAATGGGTCCGCTGTGATCGGCCAGACAACGCCTTCGTGAAATGCTTCGAGCTGATCTTTTGAGTGGAGGCCACATCTTCGAACTGATTCCAGATCCCGAGTATAGGCCACTGATCTAACCCTCGTGCATTATATCTGATGACGAGCGTGCGTGCATGCGGATCTGTGGGCCGTACCACCTCTTCATCGCCTGATCGTCCTTTGTGCGAGGTGGGCGCGTCCACCGTTAGCTGGTCTTGAGGTCCTCCTGGAATACTCGATAGCAGGCAGCGCGGAAGAGGTCTTGAGGCAGGCGCTTCAGCGGTCGTTCGGGCACGGGACGCAAGTGAATTTCATCGACCCACTCTTGATAGGAGTCGCTGGTACAGCCTCTGTCGGAGCTGAGCGTTACGAGCTCTCTCCTCTTCGACGTTGTACTTCACGCGCATCAACACCATTTGCTCCTTTATCGTCTTGCCAAGGTCAAGATCGGCGATTACCATTTGACCGGAATTGAAAGCATCGAAGATGTGAGCTTCTGTCCGACGAGCAGGAGTGAAAGATGCAAGTAGGCGTTCTCGTTCTTCATCTGCTGAAATTGGCACAGCACTCTCGGTCGAAGTGCCCGCTGCAGTGAGATTCTGCATTTCGATGTCGGCCCGGCGTTCTTCTTCAGCTGAACGCCGAACGCCTCGCTCCTCGTCCTCCACTGTCTGTACAGTCGCCGTAACAGGGTCAGCTGCGACCACAGCGGATCCAGTCTCGATGGCACTCCTGAGTCGCCGTCGCAGTGTTGACGCTGACAGATGCACAATCTGCAACCCCAACAACACAAAGTCGAGCAAAAGTAGGTGCAGTTTACTTGAAGGCCCCTTTTGTCCGATGAAGTCCATGATCAGACCGCCATGCATGTAGCCTCGCGTGGCCTCACCTGCAGAGGGCGTAGCAAGGATACAATGCAGCAGCATGCAAAGGAGATTGGGCCCAACGATGCTGCCTAGGAATGAGCGATCTGGAAGCTCCTGGAAAATAGCCGGTTTTGGGGTGAGGAAGAGGAACTGGATGAATGCTCGTATGAAGAACAGTGTCACTTGGCAGCTGTCTATTTGTCAACACGGCCTCCATCCTGGATGTTGTGATAACACATACTCCATGTAATAGATTGTGCTCAGCTCGGCATATATCAATATGTCAAGGTTCCGAAGCAAATCATCAAGCAGATCGGCCCTCTTCCGCTGGAAGTTCTCCCGATCTTTTCTCCTCTTCTTGGCTAGCTCTTTCGCCGTGAGCGGCCTGGTATCGTCATCCAGTCCATCTTGCTCGAGATCGGCATCTGTCGCAGGTGGTGCAGCGGATGAAGACGGCGCATCGTTCATGACTTGATGCGCGTGAGGTGAGCGTGATGGCGCATTGCACGGACTGTCACAGAGCAGTCGACGAGATGGGTGAGGTTATCGTGCAAGCATGTTGCGAGGAGCGTCTGGGAGCTGGAGTGGGTGAGGCTCGTCTCGCCGAACCGATGGACGCTCGGCAGAGTCGCGTCATCCGAAGTATTGACGAAAGCGCGTCAAATATTGACGGTCTCGTCCCTGACGCGTCGCGAAAGTGCACGGCGCGACTGCAACGCGAAACATCATCGTCGACATCACCTTTGGCTTCGAAGCTTCCCTACCGCAAGCCATCCGGATCACCACGGGCAATATGAATCCCTTCTTCGACAATCGGGCACGACAAGCTGCTGCCAAAGCAGCAGCAGCTTCATCTTCATCGAAACCAGACAAGAACCAAGAAGACAATCGTTTACAACCATGGGTTGAGAAATAGTACACACCTCTCCTGCATTATCCACGTATGGCCTGTGATACTGACAACTCCTGCTCCGCAGCCGGCCCAAATCCCTCGACGATGTTACAGCCCAAGACCACACCGTTACCATCCTGCGTCGAACTCTCCAATCCGCCAATCTCCCTCACATGCTCTTCTACGGCCCTCCCGGAACCGGAAAGACCAGCACAGTACTTGCCCTCGCCAAACAACTCTACGGCCCCGATCTGGTCAAATCGCGCGTCCTCGAACTCAACGCCTCCGACGAACGTGGCATCAGCATCGTTCGTGAAAAGGTGAAAAACTTTGCCCGCATGCAACTTTCAAACCCTCCTTCAGGCCCGGCAGGAGATGAGTACAAGAAGAAATACCCTTGTCCGCCGTATAAAATTGTCATTCTCGATGAAGCAGATTCAATGACGCAGGATGCGCAGAGTGCCTTGAGGAGAACGATGGAGACGTATAGTAAGATCACACGGTTTTGTTTGGTGTGTAACTATGTGACGAGGATCATTGATCCTTTGGCGTCGAGATGTTCGAAGTTTAGGTTCAAGAGCTTGGATGAAAGCAACGCGGGAAAGAGAATTGAGGATATTGCGAAGTTGGAAGGGGTGCAATTGGAGGACGGAGTCGTGGAGACGTTGTTGAGATGCAGTGAAGGAGATCTGCGAAAAGCGATCACGTTCCTGCAAAGTGCGGCAAGACTGGTGGGTGCTACAGCAAATGAGGGCAAGGGCGGAGGGAAGAGAAAGAGAAAGACTGTGGAGGATGACGACGACGATGCCATGGACATTGATTCAGGAACTTCAGCTTCATCACAACCTGTAACGGTGTCGAGCATTGAGGAGATTGCCGGCGTGATTCCAGACTCGACGATAGATCGGCTCATCACAGCCGTCACACCTGCGGGGAAGAAGGCTCCACCGTATGAGCCTATTGCCAAAGCTGTTGAGGATCTGGTCGCTGAAGGCTGGTCTGCGAGTCAGATTGTCACACAGCTGTACGACAGAGTGGTTTTGACGAATGAGATAACGGGCGATGCAGCGAAGAACAAAATCATGCTCGTCTTCTCTGAAGTCGACAAGAGGCTGGTCGATGGTAGCGATGAACACCTTACGGTGTTGGACCTGTGTCTTAGGACTGCTGGCATTCTGGGTGGCGATCAATGAGCGTTGACATGAGGAGAGTTGAACAACTGTGGGATTCTGCATTGTTATGTTGTTGAGCGATGGCGTTACAGCGCGGCTTTTTGGCATCATCCAGACACAGCGCGATCTCTCCTGCCGCTCTGGCTTGCCCGCGCCCCCCAGAACAGAAATTCTTCGTTTGATCTGACCAGGACAGCATCTATCTGCTTGCTGGCCCACGCGCGTCGGTTTCGGTCCCTTTTACCACTTGCCTGCTTGCTTTGACTGCGAGTCGCACAGTCCCAAATCTTGCATCATCGCCTTCCATCTTGCAACCTGCTCTGTCTCGCCATCTGCTTCGAATCTTGCAATCAAATCTTGAACCTGTGCAGCGGCCTTGCTCAACGACTTTTCGTAGTCGAAGACGTCGATCAGAAGCTTGAGCGCTAGAGGTCCACGTTGCCTCGGGCTGACATCTGGAGGAAGCACAAATTCACAAGCAAAGTGCTCAAGATATTCCATCGATGAGCGCATTTCGGGCAGTCTCGCTATGGTCCACTGCGTCCTGCGAGCAAGGCCACTTTCGCTCACGCGTGCCAGTGCATACTCATGCCGCAACAGCACCACAACCTTTCTCACATCTTCAAGGCCGCGTCTGGCCTTGAGATGACCGAGCAAGACTTGTGCGTGACCAACATTGTCAGCTGTGATGCGATAGGTGTTGCTACAGTGGAGCAAACTAGCGACCTCGTTGTGTACTTGTTTGCTTGTTAAGAGCAGCGATCTGGGTAGTTTGGGTCGACCGGAAGCCAGTGGGGTCGCGGTCGTAGATTGAGTTAGAGAGCTCGATGCGTTCCTCTGTCGGAATTAAGAAGCTCCAGATGCGGTTGCGCAGCTATCCAAGTCAGCAAAGCCTTGTCGTCACCGTGGCCGGCGCTTTGGTTCAGCGGATTCGGATTACCTCTGGTGCGAGCTTGCCGAGTGGTGACCCGTCCATGACTTCGCCTCGGCGTGGTGCGCCAGCATGTATCCGACGATGTCTGATGGAGTGGTTAGCTGTAAAAGTTTGCTTCTTGGATTCCAACAAGCGCAGACTCTTCAAATCACGCTAATAGTGAAGCTGCATGTAAAGCTGCAGGGTTGTTCGCTTCGCATATCACGAGGATCTGATCGTGCTGACTTTTCTCCTGATGACGGTCCACACTACAAGCGGCGACCAACAAACGTGGAAATTAACAGCGTGAAGAACGGGGGTGGCAGCTTGCTTTGGCAAAATGGGTTTTCTATTGTTGACGCTATGGTATGACTTGCCAGGGCGTCAACTGTACACCTTTCGCCTTCGATTACACGACTGCGACCCTTTCATCCTGCCGTGCGCTTCTATGTTCGCTCAACACCCAGAAGCATGCACTGAAGTCTTTTCCGGCGATTGTCGACTGCTTCCCTGTCTCATTCTGCGGCGTCTCCCAGCCCCCATCGCAGGCCTTCACAGAGCGTAAATAGGTTGGAGAGCTTGCTCGATATGCCGCGCAACATAACGGTCTCCGGTCTGCTTCCAATCTGCAACCACCTCGCGTGCTTTGGCCACATTTATCCTGAGCGACTCGCGATAGTGCCGCAGATCGATGTCGAGAGTCACACCTTTGTAGATCGTGACCTGCCAGCTCAAGTGTCGGAGGTTTGGAGCAAGCGCGAGAAGCTTCTCTGGTTCCAGCTCCTGGATGGCTTCTGCAATCACTTGGCCGTGCGCAAGGTTGTCCCGGAGGCTGCTGCCTATCGGAAGTGGGAAGTCATCGAAACCCCGCATAGTCAGATTCTTGATCTTTGGGCCATCTCGAGTCGCGAGCATAGTGAGTGGATTGTCTGTACACGTGCCGAAGGTGTTTGCGTCCACGTGGAATGTGTTGTTGTCGTAGAACATGTCGGCGCATTCAGCATGGATCTGTTTGCAGGTTTTGAACACCCAACTGACGTCTGGACGGCGCCATAGATATCTGATGCAGTTTGGTCGACTCAAGGTGCTGAGTCTGATGGGGACGTCCTGGGTCACAGCGTACTCCCAGATGCGATTGCGAAGCTGTGTTTGTCAGCAGAGGCCTTCTCATCGTCGCGCACGAAATGCCCTTCACTCGGCTTACCTCCGGGGCGAGCTTGCCCAGTCGTGAATCCTCCATTGGATCTGTTGACAGCGCGGTATTCAGGTGGCGCTGGGTTCGATGACTTCGCGTCTGATGTTCAAGAGTGGAAAGCGGTGCTTTGAAGAGAAAGTGGAATAGCTTTCCGAAACGCGCTAAAAGTGAAGCTGCATATGAGGCTGCAGGGAGGTTGACCTCCCCGGCGACACGCTGAGCACTGCCAAATTGAGGTTCGAAAGACACCACTGGGCGAGAATGTGGCTGCTGACAGTGTTCCAAAGGTGCAAACCTTTCTGCCCTTGTCATACGGTCGGAACAGCTTATGTGTCTACGACCTGCTCAGGCCTCTGCTAGATGCTACAGAACTCAAAGATGACGATGAGCAAGTAGTGCTTCATGGTCACGGCGTTCTTCTGAGTAAAGAGTCACTGTATGCAGCAGAATCCCCCCTTCTTCCCAGTCACACCTGATTGTAACATCAAGTCCGGGCCACTGGCTTGCGTAGCCTCTCCAAGTTCCTCTTGCCTGGCGCACAGCTCGTCGTACCGCGTCAAATGTATCTTGGACTCCATCGCACGGAGGTTGACGCTCTTTCCTCCAGCGGCGGTTGAGATCTTGGCCATCGCCCGCTTAAAAGATGCAGGCAGATTGAAGATGTCGATATTGAGCAGTAGGCCTCCATTATCCCACACAGTGTTACGCTCCACTGAACGCTTCTTGGTAAAGCGGACGTCGAATTGCAAACTCGAAAGGCAACTACGCCAGTGACCAAGGAGTTCGAGCTCGCCATAACAAATACGGTAGAAACAAGAGGGATTCCGGTGCAGGACATCTATCGTTCCTGCAGATATGATGACATGCTTGATCAACGGTCCATTGTTGCCCAATTTGTGTATGAACCTGCGAAGATCCTCGTCGAGACTGGAGGCGCCGCTGAAGCTCTCGAGTATGAACGCGTTTGACGCGTAGAACACCTCGGAACATTCGTTCTTCGATTCCTTGCAGACTTGGAGCAAAGCCGTAAGATAGTCGGGCTTCGTCGCGAGTTCCGGAGTCTTGACGCTGCTGCGCACGAGGATTGGATCTTCGTGAAGCAACACGAGCTCCCAGATCTTGTTGCGGAGCTGCAGACTGTCAATAGGTAGCTCAGAGCGCATCAAAAAAAAAACCCCCCGCATACCTCGGGCGCAAGCTTGCGGAATGGCCAATTGCCCATGATTGCGGAGTGGCTGTTGATGAATGTTAAAAGGTGGTGGGTTGTCGCAAAGAAAGGAGACTGGAACTTAAGTGGACTCTTTGCTAAGCCAAGCTGCATGGGATTGCTACAGGGATCACTCTGCCACAGCAGAAGGGCTTAGCGAACGTGGGTTGAGAGTTGGAGTCCCAAGAATTGTGCAGCTCGGTATGACAGCCTTTGTGTTGCTGAACTCTTCTAGACTGGTTATGAACGTCGAATTCGGTCCAAAAGCAGCAGCCTGCAATAGCCCCCGCCTGAATCTCAGCATACGAGGAGGCCGCAATCTGCTTCTCTTCTGCTTCTGCCTTGTATTGCACGGTCTTC
Organism: Cercospora sesami; assembly: GCA_013365235.1. NCBI lineage: Eukaryota > Fungi > Ascomycota > Dothideomycetes > Mycosphaerellales > Mycosphaerellaceae > Cercospora > Cercospora sesami. The sequence continues at coordinate 18,161 of JAASLG010001500.1, forward strand.
CTCTTATGAACACTGCGGTACAGTCGGACAAGATGTGAAAGTACGAACTTCACGGCCGTCTCCACCGGTGTCCCTTTTTGACACCTCAGCTCGCATCGCAAGCCTTCACAGCACCTCGTACTCGAAATTGAGCATCCCCATCTTCCACGCAAAGGTTTCGTCAATCGCATAACCATTCTCGAACATCTCACCGAGAATTTCGCCGAACTCAGGGTGCATTGCAAAGCTCGGGACGTCTGCTGTCACTTTCATTATCTCTCTTGGGCTTTGCGGCTCTGGGCCTCCTGGCATTTTGATGTAGACCTCAGCTAGAAGCTCACGGAGTTGACCCTCGTATGCTGCTTGCATGGAATTGCAGACGTACGCAAGAACCGCGAGGTCAAACTCATCAAAGTCCCCATAATTCCGTCTCGATGATTTTGGGGCGACGAAGATGATCCGCGCATCTCATAAGCGTATGGGTGTCGTGTTGATGGATCGGAACTTCTGGACCACTGGGCTCGACATCGTCCTCCACACCAAGTCATTGGTCGAAGATGGATTCCCACTACGAAGTCTGAATATGTTGCGATTGTAGAACATGCTGGCGCACTCCTCCCTGACTTGCTTGCACGTCATGAGCAAGGATGTTGTGCTCTTGTCGGCGAGAGAGAATGCGATCTCATCGTCTGGCTCGGATGTGAAGACAACCTCTAGCGGCTGATCATTGACGACGGTGAGCTCCCAGATTCTGTTGCGGAGCTCTGCTGCCAGCTCGTTGAACGGTGACTCAGTCATGCCTGGGTCGGCGCGGTCGTTCGTCTTTGTTGGCATGCTGGCGCGTCTCACGTTGACGTTCATCGTCGGAAGTAGAGTGAGTGTCACCAGTGTTGGCTGGCAGATCATAGAAGGACGTTTCCCATCGAATAGACCAAGTTGAGGAAAGAAGCAGGCGCGTTTGCTGTGCCAAGACGTGACTGCATGTGAAAATGGCAGGGGTCTGTGCAACCTTCCCTGCCTATTTTGAAAATCACAAGTCGTACAAACTACAACGAACTACCCTCGATCACCTAAACATTCGACCGATCACTGAAATTTGAACATGGACGCCTCCCCCCTTGGTGCACTGGCTGCGGAGCTTCGCAACATGATCTGGGAACTCGCTGTCACCCACGACGACCATGTTCTTGTCGCGCCACGATCGTGTGGGGACAGCACCGAGCACAAAACATCTTCCACACATAGCGAGAACGTTACGGCTATGCTAGCAGTCTGCAAGCAGATGCGATCCGAGTGCAGCGCCTTATTCTATTCACTGAACACATTCGAGGTGCGGACAGGCTGTCACAACTGGCGAGACACCTTAGCCATCACAGCGAAATTTCACAAGTCGATCGGTCATCAGAATCGGCAGAAGATCAGGAACATGTACTTTAGCATCACCCTCTCGGACTGTCCGACCCGTGAACCATCAGAGGAGGAATCACGCAATGCAGTCAGCAGGGAAATGCGGTGGTTTCGCGAGGTCCGCGATGACATGGCGAGCATCGTAACCAAGATCGCTGGGATTCAAAAGAAACGACCGATGAAGAGTCTACAAGCCGACCTCAACCTTCAGAATCCCTCGTCCAATGAGTTCAACAGCTGGTACACGTTCCAACTTGATTTCCTCAACGTCAAAGCTTCATTCGAGCATGATTGTCTCTTGCAACAGCGCCGCTGGCCACGCAGCAGCTACTTGGCATGGAGCGAATTGTATGCGCTGGATCGTGGTGCCGTGGCGCAGCTGGCGTGGGCACTTTTCTGCCATAAGAGATGGCAAAACTAAGAGATGGAGCACCGCCCCGGACAAACACAGATGTCGCCTGAACCTTACAGAGAGCACTAGTAGTAGAGATTTTGCGGAGAAGCTGCAGTACTCCCAGACCGTGAGCTCGAGTCATTCAAATGTGCCTTTGGTGACTTCACCATCACGATCCGCTGCTGCCAGCCTTCCCGCTCCTCCGATGTATGGGTCTTGCCTCCGAAGCTGCCTACAGTGAGAAGCTCCCTACACTTGGGGACACGACAAAAGGATTTCACACAGAAGGGACAATCAGACCTTGCGATGCTCCATTTTGTCAAGGAAGATTGCGAGATAACTCATACATTTCAGCTCATACATTGAGATGTATGAGGCCTTTTGCGAAAGAGCACGACCACTCCCATGGCCCCGCATGCCTTCTTGCTCCTGAACTCGAATGACTGGTCTTCTACCGATCGCATTCTTAGCGTGGGGTGCCTTGTTCTAGAAGGCGACAGCATTTGGTCGCTTTGACTCAAGGCCGCGAGTGCAGTCTCCCAAGTCGCTCGGATTCGCGGCCTCTCAAAACCTGAATCTACATCGCTTCACACGAAGACGGACTATAGCTGGCAAGCATTCTCATTTGCGAAGTCGTAAGTCATGTGTTCTATAGACAGTCGTGATTCTCTTCATCGCGTCGGCGTCATCGTGGTATCAAAAAAAAGATCCTTCAAATGCAAAGCAAAGAAATCAAGCATAGCAGCAGGAGCAAGTAGCATCCTCGCCCTGTCCTTACGACAGTACCTCGTGGCCGTGCCTCACTTTCCCGGCTCAGGCGTCTTGTCCTTCTTATCCAAGCCCACCGCATGCTTCACCTTGTCCAACAGACCTCCGCCCTCCTTATGCGTCGTGGGTCCGACCTTTGGCGAATTCCTCGCCTCAGCTGCGGTCTGTTCTTTCTTGGTCGAGTGTCCTCCATATTTCTCTTTGTAAACATTTCCCTGACCTCCACGACCCGTGTGGAAATTGTCGTAGCCATCACCGGGTGCGACGTTGCGGGTTGCGGATTCTGGGATGATTTCTTCGGAGGCGCTGCCGGGACCAGCGGCGGGGTGGACGATGTTGCCTGGAGATGAGCGTTAGTGCGATTGCGAGAGGAGTTACATAGGGTGAGAGAGGTGTACCAGCTCCGCCTCGTCCAGCACTGTACTCAGAGTGGTTGCTCACGCCAGCTTGGCCTTCGCGGACAATGTCTCCGTCAACGTAGGTGTTCGCATCAGGACCGATGTTGCCTGCCCCGCCGCGGCCAGTGGAGTGGATCGGGTTATTGCCGTTCGCGCCTGACATGATCGCGATCGTCGCTTGGTTCTGTTCGAACGAAGTGGTCGTGTGTCGCAAAGCGGGTGACTCTGTCAGTATGTAGCTATCCAGCTGAAGAAGCTTCAAAGCTCAATGTCGCACAAGAAAACGTGAGTTTTGATTTGCTGTAGGAAACAAGTGAAGTAAACACAATAGTGAGAAGCACCCACAGAAGCGGATGAACTGCAGCGTGCGTCGACCAGGAAGATGCTCGCTTCCCACATCACGCAACAGCCTCATGTCATCACTGCGCCGGCCAGAGCAATGACGCAGCCGCCTCGCTTCCTGACCGCACGTGTCGACGCGGCCATAGGCGAAAGCGACTTCTCTGACTGGTCACACTTTCTGCCATCTTCGGTCTTGGTATCGTTGGAGGAGGGAGGAGAGAGCTGAAGTCGTCGGACACTTGAGGTCATTGCCAAGGCATTGGGCCACTTCATTGGCGGCGCTGGACATGGGCTTATCAGGCATGCCTCGAAGGAGAAATTTCTTATCAGTTAGAATGAAGCTCTACGAGACGCAATGGCGATGATCATGATCGTGCAGATGTCAGATCCTGCGTGTACCTGCGTGCACGTGCTGGGAGAGACCTGGTGTGTCTGGTGAGGCTCAATATCAATGCAGATGAAGACACAGGGAGGTATTCTTCAAGAGTCAATTGTCCTTTCCACGCATCAAGCTTTCTTCATTGATCATCACAGGTGTATACTACAGTACTGTTCCATCCTCAGGACAGGCTCTCGGTCTTACACGAGAGGTGGTGAGGCACTCACCCCTCGTTGACACCCTATTCACTTCGAAACGACTACTTCTTCTCCTCTGCCTTCTGCCCACCACCTCCAGTTGTTGGCAAGCCCATAAAGATCTTGAATGAGTCGTAAATCATCCATTGTAGGCCCGTTAGCGTCCCGATCATCACAATACTATTCACACGGATTAGCACGTGAGTGAATACATATGAAGTAACAACTTTGCACTTACCGGACGGGCAGACCGGACCAGAGACCAGAGAAACCGATTTCCTTGTAGATTCGACCCATAGCAGCCCCAGCAGACTCTCCCGCCTTCTTGTTGGCATTAAGCTTGGACACCATGACATCGGCGGGATGGGAGATAATAGCGCAGAGGATACCGGCCATATAACCACCGGTGAACGCCACACCGGTCTGAGCAGCCTTGGAGTATTCCTCCTTTGGCTTGGACAAGCGAGCATAGATCATCTCGACAATCGTTTCGAACGATGCAAACTTCATCATGGTATACGGAATTTGACGACCCCAAAGCGGACCGATACCCTTGTACAGACCCCCAACGCCTTCAGCAGCGACGATCTTGGAAATACCATCGAAAGTTCCTTTGGCGAAAGGTGGCATAGTTGTCTGCATCCTCACCTTGACGGCTTCCAGAGGACAGAGACCAATATCTGCGAGAAACTCTGCCGAAGCTGAACCTGCGAGGTAAATTCCTGTCTTGTACTTGACCGCATTCTCCTCGCCCGCGAGATCCGAATAGAACTTCTTGAAGAATTCGTACCAGCCGTACTTGAGGGCTCCTTGGATCGAGTAACCGAAGAAAGTTGGCGAGCCACCGGTGTACAAGCCTCGGACACCTTCGCCTCGGATGATTGTGCGCCAGCCCTCGATGTTGCCTTTGTAAAGTTTGGAATCGACCTGTCGACGGCACTTCACAAGATCGAGTGGAGTGACACCCCAGTGGGTGAGACCACAGGCCATGAGACCTCCGAAGGTGCTGTGACTTACTATCAGCAACGATTGCTAACACTCAAGCGGTACGTTGTGTATCTCACCATGCAGCATAGTACTTCCCGCTGTACAGCTCAATCTTGCCCGTCTTCTCTTGCGCAATGTTGCTGGCTTTGGCAAGCTCTGCGGCTGCCTTGTCACTCAACTGTGTGGCTTTGTTCTTTGCATCTTCTGTCACATCCCAGGACGTGTAGAGGTGGCTGATGTCCTTGCGCTTGGGTATGGTTTGGTATGGCGTAGCTTGGCCGAATGTCGCGCTCAATGCGCTGGAGGTGGGGAAGAGCGACGGCATTATGTGCTGTGCTGGAGAACCAGAGGAGTCAGCATTGGAGTCATGGGAGGAATTGGTTGTTTATGCTGGAGACGGAGCATTGCTTATTATCTCCGTTTGTTGCCGGGCATACGGACGGCAGCGGAATCTTGCTGATCCTTTCTGTGGATATCGATGCCAGTAATACGAGATGTGTTCAGCTCACCTGTTCTCCCAATGCTATGTGTTCTGTGCCCACACGTGAGGCTGGAAGAGAGCAACAGCAACTCTGGTATGCGCGCATACCTTGGTTAAGCTGTTTGGGGCAGCTGAGCTCGTGGCAGAATGACGTACCCCTGCTCGCGGATAACGAACCTTAATTGTTTCGCGCCGAGAAGTGAACTTTCCCAGACCCCAGTCGCCGGACTTCACTTCCAGAAAGTGTTTTACGCGACTAAGTGCATATTTCCGATTACAGCTCCAGGTCTGGTACAATGGCAGCGACATCGACATCGTCCGCCTCCGAGTTGCCGGCCGGCACAAATGGCACAACAAGACAGCCCAGTCCTTGGGCAAGCAAATACAGAGGGGTATGCCATAAACTCCCCTCGACCCCTCCGTCTCCTGAGTATTGATGTCTTCCTAGGCTGTAGTCGAGGATCTCGACCCATCACCCGCCTTCTCCACCCACCCTACATCACCCATCGCCCATGCCCTCACATCAGCCCTCGAACGAGACTACACCCATCTCACTGTTATCGACGAACACAAGACCCTCCTCGGCTACCTTTCCGTTCCTCGACTACGTGAGCTTTTGGAACGAGGCCAAGTCCGCGAGAGCGAGCCTGTAGAGAAGGCGATGCAGAAGTTCCAACGGCGAGGGAAGAAGTACAAGCTCATCACTATGGAGACCAGGTTAGAGGATCTGGAGGAATTCTACGAAGCAGGGAATGACTTTGCGGTGGTGACAGATCCGGGAAGGCGATTCGTGCTGGGCGTTGCGACGAAGGACGACTTGAAGAAGTTTGCAGAGGCAAGGCCGTTTTGAGGAGGTGAAATCAGACATGTGATTTGGTGCAACTCTTTAGCGTGGGCGTTGGAAAATGGAGGATTGAATTCAACATTAGAGTGCAGGATTTCAGATGACCTTCTGCCAAATGATGCGGCACTCAACGAGAGAGAAAGAACAGCACATCGCCCAGGAATGAACCACACTTTTGCTGTCAGCCTGACCGGAGCTGGGCCGTCCCATGAAGACGACCGTCTAAACATGACATTGAGACAAGAACGACTTGTCATTCTCTACACATCGAAGAACCAGGTCTCAAATCTTGCCGACGAATTGGACGTATACGTAAGCAACCTCAAGAGCCCGGTTTGCCCCACGGCTAACTTCGCGCACCACTCTTGCACCTCTCCTCCCAATACCGCGAAGGTTGCATCTATTTGAACTCACCCTCGCCGTGGCAGCGAGTCATCGGCGCCCAACGTTGCTTCTTGCGACAAGTGGTAATGGCACCCGAGATCCAGTCCACACCCGCGTAGCTTCCCGATCCGTGATCATCGGCCATCCATGTGCCAATCTGACGGTAGCTTCCTGGACAGCCTTCCATTGTGCGGCCATAGCGACGAGTAGTCAAGGGGTTCGTGACAATCACGCCGCACTCTCCATCATTGATGGTCACCTTCGTTGCAACGGAGTATTGAGTGGTCCAAGTCCTGGTGAAAGAGACGCCAAAGGTGGCACTCAGTCTGCCCGCAATGAAAGTAGGGCTGCCGCTGCCCTGAACGGTAACTCCATTGGCCACTGAGAAACCACTTGTGACAGTAACATCCATTGGTCCACCGCTGCCGCACACGATGGGAGACATCTGAACATCCCAGTCGACAAATCTCTCGGTCTTGTCTGTGATAATGCTGGTGGTCCTGCTGCACTGACGTTTCTTCAGGCTAGGCTCTGCCGAAGTCTCCCTTGGCTCTGGCGCAGTGAAGTTCAGATAATCGTGATCGACCTCTGGGGGTTCGAGCAGAATGCCCTCTGCGGCCAAGAGATCTTTCCAGGCAGTCGCGTTCAAGGTTTGCCCTGCGCCGACTGGTCAGTATATCTGCCGAGCTTTCCTGTCATGGGCGGCGATTACCTGCGAATTCACCTTCGGTCAGGAGGAGATCGCCAGGTGTGAGACCCTCGATTGCGGCAGGATCGGTCTGGGCTGGAGCGGCCGCTGCGGCGGCTGCCATCAGCAACGAAACGAGCGCGTGGGAGAGCATGATGAGATCTGAAGAAGCTGCTGAAGCGCACAGGAAACGAAGAGTCGCCTTGGTGAATGGCTTGATCTACTCTCGACCTCAGTACCTTATGTATTCCCATCAAGGACCGACTCCACTCCATGGTCAAGCCCATGCCATTTCGACATAAGCTCCGAGAGCTTCAAAGACCGACCAACCCGATTACTCAACCTGTGTTGCACACCACACTCATCCCATACGAACGAGATGCATTGTCACATGGGCCGTGTGCTCCTGATTGTTACATCGCCAGGCTAGCTTGAACGTGCCGGAGCACAGTGGAGACTCCAATCTCTCGTCCCGAACATCTCCAAGACCAGACCCATAGCACGTTTCCCAGCAGAGCAGTACGAAGGAATCATCAAAGTCCGTGTTCTATATGCAAAGCGGAGACTGTGGGACCTGTCGATCCAGTCAGCGGAAGAAGTGCCGGGACTTGCACTTGCACCATAAGTCGCACAGCGCACGCTTTCCTGCACTATTGCCCAACCACCAAAGTTCCTAAAAGGCTGTGACAATGATCTGTAACCCAAATTGGATCGACTGAGACAATCTGAGTCGCAGATGCTACCGAGAACTGCCAGATCACAAATATTTTTTTTGCGACCCCCAAAGTCAGCTCCACAGTGTGCTATACGGCAGTAGCTCGGCAACTTCCGAAGGATCAAAGACACCACACTGAATGCCATAGACATGTCGTTCTTGCATGATTGGCGCTCTTAGCTGGAAGTGGTTGTCGGCTCGAACGTACGTCAAACCCGGGGCGAAATAATGATTGGCGGCCACAGTGGGCTCTCGGATTCTGCCGATTGTATACATTGATGAACGAGAGCACCACGAAATCCAAGGACCTGTCGTGAGACTAAGGCTATCAGAGCACCCCTGCTCGCAACGTGGCTTGCCAGTCGTGCTCTGGAACTCGGTGCACATCCTCCACAGAGACCGTTGGAGGGGATCATGATCAGAGCAGGGTCCATGAGGAATACCAATCCAGCACATTTATTCACTCAGTGCAACGAACATTTTGCAAGATCTCTTGCCTATGCAGACGAAACGAAACATTAGCTGCAATCTCTGTTCGCTATCATCAATGTCACTGGTGAAGCCAAGCAGGCCAAGATCTAGTGCTGCTACCCAAGGTGAAGCTTGACATTAGCTGCTGGAGACACGAGCCTTGACGACCATAATTTATCTGCTGGGACTGAACTACCCTATGCAAAGTGCTAACCGAGCAAAAGTGTCACCACCTTGGTGAACAATATCGAAGCGAGATGACGGCACATGGCCAGAGTCAACGTTAACGCGAAGAATAGCGCAGTCGCCCAGCAGGAGAACGGCAAAATGGCACGCTTGAAGGCATCCTCGACAATTTTCGTGACGACTTCGTCTGTTGTTGGATTACATGATGCAATATATAAATATGCCTGCTCCCTCGGCATCCAAAGGCACAACAAGCACGTCCGAGTCACAGCCCCTTCACGACATCGATTCATCTCAGCACCAAGCCCCCAAGAATCATGCAATATCTCGCAGGAGCAGTCTTTCTCCTGACACTTGCCTCACGGTACGTCCAGTCAGCTCAAAAGCTTTATGGTCTCCCTCGACAGACGTGCTAACAAACCTCTGTCCGCTAGAGTAATGGCAGACCTCCACAGCTCAGCAGTTTGTGTCAGTGGTAGACAAATCGGCCATCCTGGCGGCACTCCTTTCAGCCCTGGCATGGGCGGCTTTCCCAAAACATACGAAATCTTGCTCGACGCTACAGACTGTGCTTGTGGTTACTACCGTCGACGGAATACTGGGAACAAACAATGGGATCAATGTCCTGACTGTACTTTTGTAAGTTGCGCAATGATCTTTGAGGACGGCTTCAACATTCGATGTGCTGATCTTGCGTAGGATGGCCTGGAGTGCAGGTCTGAGGGGTGGCATATTGGTGGCGACGAGGTAGGTTTCTTGACGATCATCATGTTGTCAATGCAAATACGGGCGGAACGTATACTTATACTATGTTTGCAGATGAATCATTACTGTACCAAGTATTGCGGTGCACAGGGATCCGAGGCTGATTGAAGAATTGAAGCACAAACTCATTGGGTTGCCTGCAGCACGGCTGTGCGGGAAGATCATGTTCGCGACTCCGTGTTGGCGATCACACAGGCTCATCACCGCCCATCTATTTACGGCGATCTCGCGAGCTTCAGTCCTATTTCCCAGCTTCGCATACATATTTTCTGATAAGTACTTCGAGGACCACACCCTCTCAAAGCTGATCTATAACAAAATTTTGACGCCCCCTCCGAGGACAGAGTACCCGTTTCATCGACAGCGCATCATATTCGAGCATCTTCCAACTTTGCACCAAAATGCTTCATACCTCCTCGCTCATCACCTGCAATGCCTCAGGTTCCACCTGAACATTCGTCAGCTATCGAGATCTACCTCTGATCGACCCAATCTATTCGACAGCGAGAATGCCCGGTCGACACCTTAACGAATCAAGTCCAAACTCACCTCTGTTAACACAAACTTCGTAGACACCTGGAGAGCTTTGATAGCAAATTCTACCAGCACAACAAGCGTATTCGAAGTGCGAGCGGCATTCTTCTAGTGAGGCAGACGCAGTTCCGGGCATGCAATTCACGCCTTGCCCCGGAAGGTCTTGTGGAAGGGCGACGGCCAAGGCGCCAAGGAGGAGGAAGTGGAGCTTGAACATTGTGACGACTCAAAGTGTGTGGATCGAAGGGGAGTAGTGGAGAATGCTTGCGTGAGAAGCATGGCGTGCTGCAAGCTTCAATATATATGCACCTTGTTTTGTGAACAAGGCTCCCAATTCATGATAGCTTGCGTGTTGAACTTCGTTCTCTACTGGCTAAGTTTGAGCGTTGACAAGAAGTTTGCAAATCAGTACAGACGTTCTGCTAGCCCGACAGCTAGAATGGTTTCACTCGTTTAAGATGGGAAGCGAGCAGACTTGGTGGAGTTCGGCTTGGTCTACCGACGTCTATCCGGTGCCGTAGAGATTCGGTTCAGTTCGGCGTCGCAGTCGGCGTTGTTAGGACGCGGCCGCGGATTGGACGATCGCTTCGAATACGACTATACATGCAGTGCTACTTCGTTCTGTTTTCAGGTCCACTTACATGACCCAAAAACTACAGAGCATTCTTGGGATACTGTCGAGTGCTTCTGTCCTTGTAGGTATTCTGAAAAGTGCCATGCCCACACCAGATTAAACCCGCACCGTAACTTCCACTCGTAGATGTGGAAACCAGCACTAGAGTTTGCCAAGCCTTTCGATGGCCTTGCTCCGCTTCTCCTTAATTCGTTTAACGCCCTCGGCAGCAAGAGTCTTGAACTGATCTCTAGCCATGAGATCATTGGTGAATCGTGTCTCGTAGTATGTCGCTCCAACGTGGTCCATGTTTGGTACACGAAGACACATCTCCTTGAGGTTGACAGCATGTTCCGCTCCACGCTCAGCAATTTGCTTGCAAAGTGCCAATGCTCGAGGCAACAGCTGTCCGACTTCAGTCACTTCATCGACCAACCCCGTACGGAGTGCCTGTATTGATCATATTAGCGGGCAGCAAACTCAGCTGATTTGACACCTTACCTCTTCTGCTCCCATTGGATCTCCAGTGAAGATCAAACGACGAGCTCGTTGGACGCTCATTTTACGGAACATTGGATGCGTCATAGGATTAAGACCATATTTGACCTGCGAAGCTCCAAAAGCCGCATTCTTCGAACAGATAGTGATGTCCGCAAAGTTGGCAACGTCCATGGCATATCCTGGACACATTCCTGCCACAGCACAGACGACTGGCTTTGGATAATCGTAGACACCGATCATGAGTTTGAGTGCGATGTCAGAGAATGCCTGCTTCTCGCTTGCGTTTGACTTCTCCAGGAGTGTGATCTCCCATCCCGAGCTGAAGTAATCTTCGTTACCACATAGTAGGATACATGCGACATCTTTGTGCTCTTTGTACTCATCAAGCACTTTTAGCAAATCGTAGTGCACTTGCCAGTTCAACGTGTTCCTCTGCTTGGGGTTGTTGATTTGAACAACGCCCACGCCGTCTTCGATTCGCGTGTTGACGGTTTCCAGTTTTCTGTCTTGCGGCATGATTATCGATCTTTCGATTCGATTTTATGAAGTAAATGGCAGGATACACGTCTGCAGACAGGTCTGGAATGAATGTATTGACCTCGGTGCAGGCACTCGGTCATACCCAATGCGGAAGCACCGGGCAAAGCAGTGTTATTGGCCACATCCATGCGGGGTTTCCAAAACGAGCAGGTATCTGCTGCGCCATGTCAGTCACGCCAAGGCGACTGCTGCCCCAATTGCCTTCTACGATCGGCAGAGAGACACTTTCCTCTCGCTTTCGCGAGCAGAACAGCCCAGATCGATTCCTCCCATCGCTTATTTTCTATGTCATACAGTTTGAACACTGCATGAAGTCGGTTTCAGTCAACGTTCGTCCACTCGCAAAAGCTTCATGGACGACAAGATCGATCGAACGCCGTTCGCAGAAGCTCCGTGGCTGACAGGCGTTCCTTCTCCATATTATTCGGAGTCTCACAAGCAATGGCAGCGGACCTGTCGGGCCTTCATAACTGAAAACCTTGGTGACCATGGGCTGCAATGGATGCGTGATGGCAAGGCGTCATTCGATGTGTATGCCAAATTCGCTGCAGCAGGGATGCTGATTCCCTCCCTACCTGCTCCCTTGCCCGTCGAGCGTCTGAAACGCTTGGGAGTGCACGAACTGCCTGGGGGTCTGCGTCTTGAGCAGTTCGATTACTTCCATTACCTGATATATACCAGCGAAGTATTGTCACCTTGAGGAACTTGGACCGGAGGCAATGCTGACTTTTACAGCTGTATTACTGTGGGCTATGGGCTCCAGCCGGCATGATCATCCCTGGAATGGCTTTCGGCACTCCACCATTATTGCACTATGGGAGCGAGGAGCTGCAAAATCGTCTTCTGCCGGATCTTTTGCTTGGGAAGACGCGAGCATGTATTGCCGTCACAGAGCCTGGCGCTGGCTCCGATGTTGCGAATATAGAAACAACGGCAGTGAAAAGCACTGATGGGTCCCACTACATCGTCAATGGTTATAAGAAGTGGTAATGTATTCTTCGATGTCTTCGTGGTCATGCGCTCACCAGATGTAGGATCTCCACGGGTATATGGGCGGACTACGCAACGACCGCTGTTAGGACAGGCGGTCCTGGTGCCAGCGGAATAAGCCTGTTGACGGTCCCGTTGAAGAACACCTTAGGCGTGACGTGTCGCTCCATGATTTTGTCTAATGGACAGGTCGCAGGCACGACCTTCATCGAGTTCGACGACGTCCGTGTACCAGTGGGAAATTTAATTGGGAAAGAAGGGCTAGGTCTGAAGTACATTCTGACCAATTTCAACCATGAGCGGATGAGCATGGTGATCAGCGCTCTCGTCCAGGCTCGGAAAGTACTAAGCACCACTTTCGCGTATTGCTCTAAGAGGCAAGCCTTTGGCAAAAGATTGATTGACCAGCCAGTCGTGCGCAACCGTCTTGCTAAAGCCGGCTCAATGCTGGAGGCAGAGTGGGCTCGAGCGGAGCAATTGATACATGGGATGAACACCTTGCCCAAAGCGGAGTCAGATACACTCTTAGGAGGATTGATCGCGATGGCAAAAGTCGCGGCTGCCAAAACGCTCGAGCATTGCATCAGCCATGCGCAAGTTCTGCTTGGTGGAAACAGTGTTACGCGAAGCGGCCAAGGAGAGCTCATTGAAGGTGAAGAAACATGCCTCATCTCCCTGCCGTCCCTTGCTAATTTCGCTTCTAGCAATCTCGAGAGAAGTTGGCCTTTCGCGTGTGCCTGGTGGCTCGGAGGATGTCTTGCTTGATCTGTCTGTGCGGGAGTTGCTGAAACGGTGGGAAAAGCTCACGAAAGCTGCAGCGCAGAGCCATAAATTATGAGGCCCTCGTAAAATATCTGTCGACAATCACATCCAACAGTATTTATCGACTTTCCAATGTCATCTTGAAGGCGGATTCAAAGGTGATGACTTTCCAAGCTCACGACAGCCAGGGTCGTCACTGCTCACCAAGTCGCGTAGGTGCCCAGGAAATCGTCCAGATCACCGAGGAATGCATCGTGAAAGGACAATCTATCCCATTGCCATTCGCCGGGCTGTTCACCGTCGTGATTGTAACTGGTGAACTCATCTCCTGGGTCGAATCGCTCGCTTGCATAGCCAGCTACCAGCATTTCGGTCATTGGTGTAGAATCGCAATGGTCGCTCCTCAACATAGGTGGCAAATCCTGAGGATCTGTCGCTGTGCCATTGGAAATGCATAAGTCGTAAGCAGTGCCAAGCCTCAAGTAAGATGTCAAGAACTTCCGAAAGAGACGGTGCGTTACGCCATGAGACATGCTGACTAGATCCCAACTCGGTTTCATAGCTGGTGGTGGGGAGGCCGTTCCGCTGATACTCGGAGGCCCAAATGCATTGAGCTTGCGAAGCACACGATCGATACCGTCCCATCTCTGACGGTGTGCTTCCATATATCGGCCTAGGTGTTGCATATGATATTTGATAGCACATTGGTCTTCTGGCACGGTGCTTAGCTTAAGAGTGAGTTGAAGCAGACGCATAGGAAATATGCACCATGCTGGGCTGATCAAGAAGAGGTTAGTGAGGACTTTGCAATTATATCTGTGCACGTAGACTGACTCTTGCATATCTGATTTTGTTTCAAGTCCCTGAGACGACAACTCGTAGGCTGTGTTGGCCATCATGATAACACTCTCGGATATGGTTTTCGCGGCATCGTTAATCAAGTTCGGTGCTGGACTAGTGAAGTGCTCCGGATGGCGTGAGCACGTTGCAATCAAAGTGAAACTTAGGGCAATTCTAGCAGTCCTGCGCAAGTCGTTCGCACAGCGCGATCTCAACGGCCGGCTCTACGAACAGGATCTGCATCTTCAGTCGGCTCACGAATAGCAAGACAGCTGGCTTGACATCCCCGACGAGGACATGGTCCGCATGCCACGTTGAGACCTTCGACTGCCAGGAGTACAGAATGCTTTCATGATGCGCAACAAGGCCAGTGAAGTGGTCCGCATCTGTCGAGGACCCCACTTTGGGCCCAAAAGAACCGGACACCGGGTAAACGAGGCTCACCAAGTCGGTGAACGAAACTGAAAGTCCTAATTGAAGCCCAAAAAGTTGACAGACTTGGTTCCTGTCCAAGCAACTCAGGACGAAGGATTCATCAAGAGCTCCGGTGACTGCGTTCTCTCCAGGTTGGAGATTCACGCTAGGTGGAATAGCATCAGATGGCAGTCGAAGAGGCCGTCTCGTCATTAAAGCCAGAGTACGATCCCGTATGATAACGCACCACCACAGTCTCTGATAAACAGAGTCTCCTTTGTTCGAGGCGGAAGTGTGCCTAGTTCGAAGAAAGCGAATGGCGGTGTCGATCCAGCAGGAATTCCCCCTTACCAAATCGTCATATGGGCTGACAAGAGACAATAACAGAGCTCCTTGTGCAACAGTGAGAGGATCTTGCCATATCCCAAAATCGTAGAGCAACTAGCTCACAGTCAGCAGCGCTCTTTCGTCCGCTGCAAAGACTTACACTAGCGCGGCGACAGAGAGTATGCCGCGCGGAATGATAGTCAGCAAATCCGCAATCGCCAAGGGTGTGCGGAGAGAGGAACTTTTCATTAGTCTTGTCCTTGTGGAAGTCCATGTATTCAACAACATTTACTTACAACACAACTAGCCGCGAGCAAGGCTTGGAACAGCAATATCGGCATCTTCTTTGTACTCCTACCGCCAAGATCGAGGTCTCCGAATGCAGCAACGAATTCCTGTGTCTCTAGGACTGGAAGCGCAGGATGCACGAACGAGAAGAACTCTCGAACGAAGCTCTTCATGATGCTTCTCCTCGCGACTTTGAAGCAGCCATTGAGTTCCAAGAATGCGAGGTCCGAGGGAGCTAGATCTTTGAGCGCATCGCAACACAGGAATAAATGGTCTGATGCAGAGTCCCAGTCGCTATCACGAGGTGGGTGGCGTACGGTCGCACACTGTGGAGCTGTAGGAATGGCGCCATTTTGCAATGCCTCATGGGCGGTGGACGGAACTGAAGAGGGCGTCGCAGGCAGAAGCCGATCATGGTAAGTATTCTGGTGATCTAGGGAGAGTGACGAGCCCAGATTGCCAGGTGCATTTAGAGAGCTGAGTTGGACAGAGTTCAGGCCAGGAGCACGAGCAGCATCATTCTGTGCCCTGCGCCTCGAACCTTTGCGACGAGCCTTGCAGTGAGCCACACGACAATCGAAATCGTTAGAGCTGCAAGGGGTGCATTTCGCATCGCCCGGGCCTAAGTCACAGCGAACTTTCCTCTTCCGGCAGGAGTCGCAAGCTGGAACAGCCCTCCTTTTGCTCTGTGTAGGGTCCACGAGTCGGAAGACATCTGGCATCTTTCAGCTGTTCACGACAGACATGGCGTGTGCGTGGCAAGTGACGATTCACTTGTCGAAATGCAGCTGATCTGAGCGTGTAAATGGTGTTTCTAGTACTTCGGGCATGTGAAGTCGAAAGGCTTCACGGCAAGGAAAGCCCCAACAACGGAGATCGGCGTTATATTCTCGCCGAGTGGCCCTTGCGGCCTGAGCCTGGTGTGAGGGCTCGGCTAGCTGATCCGAACCCGCGTCGCCCGTGCTGGTTCGTTCGTCACTTTCCGCTGCAGCTGCAGCTCACGTCGCGACACAACCAGACGACTTCTTTGCGCCAACTCGACTCCGCCCGCGACAGAACCCTGTATCCTCACCGCGACGCGACACTATCTTTACCGTTGCCTTCCGCCCCTCGCACCGACCTTCGAGCATCTTCCGCCTCCGATCCACGCAACAGGCGACCCGGCTACCTCACCTCCGCCCCTCTGCCGCTGCAGTATCGGACGTCTGATGTTCGTGCGAACAGCGTTTCCAGCACTCGGGTGGTGCTGCGACCACTATGCCAGGCTTCGTTGAAGATGGCGCAGACGCGCAAGTCCCGGCACCGCCAGAGTATACCGTGCTAAAGCAGCGCGTGGACCTTGATGTCGATTTCCCCGGCAAGTCACTTCGAGGCAGCACCGAGATCACCGTCCAGCCTCTCGTGCGGGATTTGCGCCATATTAACCTGCACTGCCGGCAATGCAGACCGACGCAGGCGCAAGTGAGCGGTATCAATGCGAGGTTCGAATACGACGATCCTTATCGACGGACACGAGTGGGCGAGAAGACAGGCGTGCACCAGCATGGAATGCTCCGTTCTCGGATACAAAGCGCACTGCGACCACTGCCAGAGGCGCAGCTTGTGGTCACGCTGCCACCCAGATTAAAGATCCAGGAACTGCGCGTGGATCCTGCGACTGCGCTGCCCGTTCAAGAGCAGAGAGCTGGAGTATCGAAGCCCGACGGCGATGCTTTGGAAACGCCTGTGATCGAGAAGTTACAACATCAGATCCCGCAATTCGCCCCGATCAAGCTCACAATTGAGTTCGAGCTGGACTCTGATCGAGACGGCATTCGATGGATTGGCTGCAACCCAGGCGATCAGCGGTATCCATACCTGTACACCAAATTGGACCCTTGGCCGGGGAACACATCGAGCATATTTCCGTGCGTGGACGACGCGACGAGCAAATGCACCTGGGAGATTGCAATAAGGTGTCCAAGGACTCTAGGGGACGCATATCGCAAATCCAAGGCTGATACGTCGCAAGAGGACGGACAGGCCCAGGAGATCGAAGATGTGGATATGGCAGACGTGGATCAGCTGGTCGATAAACCAAAAGAAAAGCGAAAGCCTGCAGATGACTATTTGATCGACATGGACAGTTCAGAAGCTGCACTGGAACTCGCGATCTTGTGTGTTGGTGATCAGTCAGAGGATACCGCAGATCCCGAGGATGATACGCGGCATACTGTTACATACTCTCTCAACGATGCTGTCACAGCACGACACGTGGGATTTGCCATAGGCCCTTTCGAGCATGTCGATCTTACCGCCTTTCGCGGCAGTGAGGAAGAGGCGAAACTGGGTCAGACAGCGGTCAAAGTGGATGCCTACTGCTTACCTGGCCGATCAGCAGAAGTTGAGAATACGAGTTACCCCATCTGCCAAGCTGTCGACCACATATCTGTCAACTGCGGGCGGTTCCCGTTTTCTACCTATCAATTACTCTTCGTTGATGACGTGGTCTACGACACGGCTGGCGCGGCTGGTCTCACGATATGCAGCAATCGCCTGCTCTTCCCGGCTGATATCATCGAGCCTCTAGACCGACACACCCGTATATTGGTTCGAGCAGTCGCAGAGCAATGGAGTGGTGTCAACATTGTGCCGAAAGAGCCTTCTGACACTTGGGTCATTGCAGGCATCACAGGGTACCTCACCGACGTATTCATGAAGAAGTTGGCGGGTAACAACCAGTACCGATGGGAACAGAAGCTTGCTGCGGAAAGGGTCTACGACCTCGATGTTGACAGACCGTCGCTAGCACAACTAGGCTCTTTGCTGCATATCGACCCAGCCATTCGCGAATTCCTCGATTTGAAGTCAGCCGTGGTGCTGGGTATTCTGGACCGTCGATTGATCAAGTCAAGTGGCTCCACAGGTGTCTTCCGTATCATCAACAAGATATTCTTGAACGCCAAAACTGGAAGCCTGCACAATGGCGAGCTGTCCACCGCCGACTTTCAGCGCACGTGCGAGAAGCTTGGCCACAACAAGCTGGAATCCTTCTTCCGGCAATGGGTATTCAACTCAGGCTGCCCCATATTTTATGTGCAGCAGCGCTTCAACAAAAAGAAGCTCGTCGTGGAGATGACAATTGCGCAAAGACAGCTGGAGCGTCAGACCAAGCCGCAGTTCGAGCCTTCGAATTTTATGCGGGAGGTCAAGGAGCACGTGCAAGAAGTATGGGCCCCAGAGGTGCAACCCGTTTTCACAGGTCCCATGACAATACGGATACACGAAGCAGACGGTACACCCTATGAGCACATAGTCGAAATCAAGGAACCCATCACGAAGCTGGAGATCCCGTATAACACGAAATACAAGAGGCTGAAACGCAATCGGCGACAGAAAGAACGCGCCAATGCTGCAGAGGGTAATGTTGGCGAAGAGGGTGGCGATAGCGCCCTTCTATATTGCTTAGGCGACATTCTGGACAGCGAACAGGATCGGAAAGAATGGGATCTCACCGAGTGGTCTGCTGAAGATGAGGAGAAGATGAGTGGAGAATCATATGAGTGGATCCGCATGGACGCCGACTTTGAATGGATTGGCAAGATCCACCTCGTTATGCCGGTGTACATGTACGTCTCCCAGCTGCAGCAAGATAGGGACATTGTGGCGCAGTACGAGTCCATGCGATATCTCGTAGGCTCCAACCCCCATCCTGTGTCGCTTACGATATTACTGCGCACACTCATGGACGAACGGTACTTTTACGGGATACGCAAGATGGCAGCGGATGGCATCGCAGTCCTCTCTCAGGATAAGCTGATGCATATTGGCAAGCACCATCTCACGAAAGCATTCGCATATTTCTATTGCGAGAACGAGGGCGCTACCGGTCAAATCATGCCACGACCGAACGATTTCTCGAGCAGGATCACATTCATCATGCAGTGCGCCATCCCACGAGCGATGTCCAAACTGCGCGACGAGGACGGCAAAGTGCCCATGGACGTGCGAGAGTTCTTCAAGGCACTTCTCACCCACAACGACAATTCTGATAATCCTGTTTCGGATTGTCATTACGTCGCCACGCTGATGTCATGTCTTGCAGATGCGCTGGTAGCTTCAAAGTGGGATGGTGGTAAAAAGAAGGAAGCACCTGCGCCAGAGCCAGAGGTACCCCAATCGTACACATTCGACTTCGGAGAGGAGGAAGAAGACGTCGGTATGGCAGATGCTGGGGGAGCAGTCAAAGATCCGCTTGATTTCGAAGAAGAAGCTGTCGACCCAGAGGCACCATTCACGAAAAGTGCCATCGATGTGATTGAGCGTTATCGACGACTTGATGAATGGATTGTGACATATCAAAATGTCTACTCCACTACCGCCATCGAGTGCCTGCAGAAATTGGTCAAGGCGGGTATCGTCAAGGACAAGGTCATGGAGCTGATGCAGTACACAAGGCATAGCACTGCTGACAATGTACGACTGGAGGCTTTTCGCTGCATGAACGAGATCGGTCTGACAAGGAAACCAGCCTTCATGAAGCATCTACTGTACTCACTAGCGGACGATGATTCCCCTTACTTTCGAGAGCGCATGTTCCGTTGCCTTGGTGAGGCGCTGGGCCACATTGCTCTCGGCGAGAATGAGACTGAGAAGCCAGCACCTGCACCTGTCAACGACGGTGGCCTGGTCCTGGAAGAGGCTCAAAGTAACGAGGCGAGGCGGATCGAAGCAACCAGGAAAACCACTCCCGAGGGTGCTATTGCAGCGCTGAAGATCGCGTTCGAGAAGGACGAGGTTTTCAAACAGGCTCTCTGGTATGCTGCAACATCGCCGAGCATTACCTTGGACGAAGTTGGCTCCTTCTGCGAAATTGCGGAGCTGATGTTCGATGCTGTCACATCGCTCACACTGACGATCAAGTACCCGTTGCCCTGGAAAGTTCAATATCTCGGCAAGGGCAAGATGCGCTTCTACAACTATGGTACTCAGTACCGAACGAAGCCATCAAAGAAGGTTGGTCTTTCTTGGGATGCATACCAAGACCTCGAGGCATATAATCTCCAATACACTGGCCCACTAGCCCGGGAAACACAGCAAGCTATCAAGGAGAGGGAAGATGCCAAGGCTTTGAAGATCCGATTGTCGCAACAGCAGCGCGAACAAAGAGAGCGTGAAAGCATGGAGGCAACAATGGCACTGCAGCAACAAGCTTCGTTGTCGATGCCTCCTCCCGTCATTCCGCCTACGCCTACTGAGCAGAAGTCAGGGTTCAAGCTCAATCTTGGTAGCCTGAAGCGCAAAGCTAGCGTAGACATCGCTTCCCCACGCGAGGCCAGCCCCAAAATTGCCAAAGCCAGCAAAGCATCAACTCCAGGTGCTTCCGCCAAGAGTGCCACTGATGGCAGACGAGGGTCCGCATCTCTCAAGGCAGGCAGAAAAGGCGGTCCGCCTGTCGTTTTACAGCTTGGTATAGCCGGCTCCAGGAGGGCATCGGACATAGTATCCAAGCCACCTCATCCTGGTCGAGGACCAAGTGGGCAGCCGCCTGCCAAGAAGATTGTGCCAGTTAAAGGCGGCGGACGAAGCAGGCAGAGCTCCTTCTCAGGTCCTGCAACCAACGGTGCATCGTGGAGCCCAGCGCCACCAAGTTTGACCTCGCCGGCTGGGCCGCAAATGAACCTCGGTGGCTTCAGGAGCTTCGGTGATGCTTCTGCATCGTCAGCCACAGCTGCCCCGGCCGCGGCATCGGCCATGTCGCCACCTTCGTTGACTGGGTTCCGCTCCCTATCTGGTGGCGATGCCGCGTCGCCCCAACCCATAGCAGCAAGCGGTTTCAGAAGTCTCAGTGGCGAATCTCCTAGCATTAGTCCGCCGGCGACTGCCTCACCACACAGTCACGCCCACCCCAGTCCTGGAGTACAAAGCCTTACTGGCGGAGCCATCACGAGTCTCAGCAACTTGGGGCCAAATGGAACGTCAGGAGATCCGAAGCAAGAGCCTCCCAAGAAGAAATTCACTTTGAAGCTTGGGGTGAAGCCCAAGGCTGAGCCGTCTGGATAGAGTCATGGCGAGAGTTTCCTTAGCACATACAGCCCCAGTCACGACGAGAGGGATTCTGTAATTGACTTGGAAACAAACAGGGAATGGACAATGGCATGCCTTGAGCCGGGTTGTCACGACCGTTTCTCCGACGGGATCGCACTTGCCCGTCACCACTGGAATCAACACGGTGAATACCGCATCACGAGACATCGGCAGATCAAGAAGTGAACTAGCTCGAGGGGTGGATGCATTGGCGGCGGCGTAGGTATGAGACCTTTGCGACTTCTTCACGACTGTCTGATGAGTCGATCCCAATCATAGACCGTATTATTCGAAACGTCAAATCCTGTTGGCTTTGCCAAAGGATCTACACTGTGCCACATTCTCCCATGAACGCTTGTATGTCTTCAGTCTATTTCCATTGCTTGCCTATATGGCTT
This sequence comes from Cercospora sesami, assembly GCA_013365235.1. Classification (NCBI taxonomy): domain Eukaryota; kingdom Fungi; phylum Ascomycota; class Dothideomycetes; order Mycosphaerellales; family Mycosphaerellaceae; genus Cercospora; species Cercospora sesami. The sequence goes on from JAASLG010001500.1 coordinate 39,819, forward strand.
TGTAGCCTCTAAACCATGTTCTACGTACCGTGTGACAGGTTGCACCTTGTCCATCATCAGAACACCACAACAAGTCTCGAACTTTTTTATATCATTCCAGCGCTTGTATCTAAGGTAAAAGAATTTGTCAACCCTCTAAATCTGGGCAGGAACATGAAGTGCTTGGAATATCGCGACATTGAATTTCGCTGCAAATGCTGTAAAGTTCGGTTCAAGAAATGCATCGAATTTCTGCGCAAGATACTCAACTGAAGCGCTACTTTCCCCTCCCACTGCGTCGTCACCATCTCGGATCAATAATCGGAGTTTGCCCAAAGTCTTGCTTCGGCACCATGCCAGCTGAACGCTGTACACCGTTACCCTCAATCCCAGGCTCCACATCATCCCATTCCGTAACCACTGCTTTCGTAGGTCTCGGATCCCGTGAAATAGGTGGCTCTTCTCGTTTCCCAATGTCAAAGATCTCAGCAAAGAAGTTTCTGATCGTTCGATGTGTTGCTGGAATGCAGCAGCAGATGACGCCGACCACTGACTCCACGAGTGACCACATGCATAATCCAGCGATATCTACCATTGGATCCGTTCGGTGCGCAGCAGGTTCGACTAGCGTTGCTCGCATGATGGAACAGATGATGACTCTGCATGAATGAATTAGCATGGCCTCAGCAATCACTGAGAAACCATTCGACTTACATCCCGCCCAATCCAAATATGCCCATCACTTTGAGCTTCTTCCTCCGGTTCATCTGCAAGCCCCAGATCAATTTGATCGGCAACGCCACAACACAGCAATCCGTGACGATACTTATGATAGTGTTCGAATAAAGATACGGTCTGTGATCTTTGCACGTCCCACCACTTTCAATCGGAGTCGCAGTGACTCTGTTCCAGAAGTATGCAACAGGTTCGCACATGATAATCGCGAAAACAATCAGGAAGAAACTCGTCAAACAGACAATTCCGATGAGCGCCCAGCAGTATCGTCGGAATACTTGTTGTTCAGGTGTCGCTGAGTGGAAGATTCGAGTGTAGAGTAGTAGCGTACTTGTCTTGGTAAGAGCCATGACGAGGAGGTAGTTGATCTGATCGAGCCAGATGAGTAGTAGGACTTCGCGGATCTTAGTCGGATGGGAGGAGAAAGTTGATCGTCCGAGACCATCGTTTGCAGAGACGAGGATGAGAAGGCAGCCGACGAGGGAGCCTAGGCCGGCGAAGAGACACACCCAGTCATCCGAACCGATGCCACCTGATGTACCGGTTTGTGTGAGAGGTTGTCGAGAGGAGAAGTCCGGGCGAGAGTTGTGCCGGGCGATGAAGCGGAGCGTAACGAAGAAGGTGAGGAGGATGAGAAGGATGGTCGTGCTCGCTACGATTGTGGAGGAGGAGTATGTCATGTTGGAGGTCTGTCGAGCGACTGCGAGGCCAGTCGTAGTTGACGATGTCGGTTGTCTTGTCTGCTGAGGTTAGCTGTAATAGCTATTTAATCAGGTCTCCGTTATCGCTCAGTGCATTAAGAAGGAATGAAGCGCGGTAAAAGAAGCGGCCTTAAATGATACATCAGTAGCAGTATGGTACAATGTCAGCGATGCTCAGCTAGCTCTGTGGCATGCGCAAGCAAATGCACTTGACGGCTCGCATGCTTCACGACAGCTTGCATTGACCCTCCGCACTCCTCACAACGAGCTGCAGAGGACGGAAATGTGTATCCTGAAGAGTGCGGTGTCCAATTCATTGCCGTCCCTAATCTCAGTTCAACCTCAGCTGTACTCGTCCATCCAGTGCTTCCGAAATCCAAACGCCGCTTATACATCCGTTTCATCCCCCGCCTTCTGCCTCGCATGCCTGACCTTCGAGTTTTTTACTGCCTTTGGCTTCTTGAGTTCACCGATCATGAACCAGCAAAGAACCTGGCAGAGGAAAGCAAAGACTCGGAGAATCACATCGATCAGTGGATGGTACTTCAGAGCTTCGCCCGCTGTCGCTTGCAAGATGGTATTGACAACCAGCCATTGCTCCAGTACGAAGAAAGCCAGCACCAAGAGGACCTGGGCGATCGTGCGGCCAGTGTTTCCGAGTGTCTCATAGCTGGTCTGTATGAGGTCACGAGTCGCTTCGTTGGCCTTTGTGACTAGGTGACTGGAATTGTTAGCAATGCTGCAGGGTTTTAACAGCAGGGGAGGGGCAGACTGACCTGAATGCCCGGCGTAGTAAACCAAGCAACATGAACCTCACTGACAGATACCAAGCCGAAATGACCATGAAGAGGACAATCAGGAGACCGAGTACCGAGAACGGGCTGATCGCGATCTGGTCCGAGTCCATCGCGAGTTTCTTCACCTGCTCCGCCAGATGCGCGGTTGGTGGTACTGGCGTGGCGGTGATGGTAGTGGAAAGCGTTGAAATTGAAGCAACTCGAGAAGAGCTAGGTGGCAAGAATGATGCGGCGCTCGAGTTCGTGGTGATCGTCAACTGAGGCGCTGTCGTGATGTTGGCAGTGCCGCGGGTAAGAGCACCCAGTGATGTCGAGACGGTGCAGTTCGGATCCATCGTGTTGAGCAGTGCGGTCGAGTCATGAGCTGAAGGGATCACGAGGAAAAGACCGTGGTTAAGTCTCAGCAGGAAGAAAGAGCTTGTGACTTGCGTTTCGCATTAAACTTTTTCACGTGCAACGAGTGAATGCGACGGCCCTATCCGGTTGCAATTCCGCTTCATAAGAATGTGGCCTAGTCCGGCAGGCGACAAGGGTCTCCGAACCTGCAATTAGAATATAAGTTGTTCTCAGATGCGTATAACGCGCTGCCTATTTCTCCCAGAAGCTGCAAGTGCTACAGCTTCCAGTTCGTTCGAAGTGCCCGGGGCCAGAGTATAGACTACTCCGCCAACACCATCGAGGCTATGCTAGATGCTGAAGGTGTAACTGGCAGCATCTCTCATGCAAAGCGAATTTTGTAGCGCAGATCAATGCCTGCGAGTGCTGGGTCACTCACAGCGATCTCTTCCCCGTCTTCGACCAATTCCTTGAACTTCTTGTTCAGATTCGCTTCCGTCTGCTCCCTCAAACCATCAGGACTGCTGTAGTAGAGCGACTTTGCCTCAGACCTCAGATTTGGCTTCTTGAGTTGTGCTTCTGGTCGCTCAGCTAGACTCTCCACAAATTCTCCCAACGTACTCTCTGGTGACAGAGTGAGATCCTTCGGTAGATTACCACAGACGGGGCAATCGGGCTTCTTCTTGTGTCCGAAAGTGTATGTGTAGATGCTGTTGTCGCCAGTGTACAACATGTAGTTGTTTGGGGCCGGAGTGAACTCGTCGTCGGGATCGTAGGTCTCCGGATCGACACCAGGTGGCAGAGAAGCGGGGTTGGCGAGAAAGGGGGCAGAATTGGTGGCGATTTTGAAGGCCTCATTGCATGTTGAAGCTGCGATGATTGCATTCGTGGAGGCGATGGCGGGTATGATGTTCTTCACCACGCCTTGAGTCATGGAGTAGGTGACGCCTTCGATGCCGTACTCCTTCGCGCGCTCGAGTGCCAGCTTGTAGAGCCACGTGATATGTTCCGGATCATCCGTGTCGAGAGTGTCGTCCTTGCGTAACTCAGGCCACTTGATGATGTGCGCCCACTCGATGCAATGCTGCGGTTGACGCGGCACGGTAGCCAGTGTGCAGAGAGGAACGGCAGCACGAGGAGCGTGCATGTCCAGCTGGCACTCAATACAGGAGGTCATGGTGGGAAATATGACACGCGACTGTCCTTTGAAGCCCTCTGTGCCGCCGTCAATCAACGGCTTGAGGCTGTCCGGGTTGTCCATGTCAACCATGCCAACCAGCGTGGCGTTGATCCAGCGACGAGCCTCGATGCTGTCTAATCCACAGATGACGATGTGGAACTGCATGTAGTAGTCGTCATCCTTGTCCTGAATCTTGCCAACGTACGCATTGATCTTGCATCCCGGCACGCGCTTCATGACGAAGTCGGCCGCTACTGTTGCCTTGGGCGAACCCACATCCTTTTGCCGAAAGAGAAACTGGCGATTCAAGTTGGAAACGTCAATGGTATCCATGTCGATGACATCGATGTTCTTGAAGCCCGATAAGGCCAAGTTCTTCAGAATTTCGCATCCCAGTCCTCCAGCGCCAATGACCAGCACTTTGATGTTCTCCAGCGTCTGGATGGTGGGCTCGCCTGGGATGAAGGCCTCAGGATCGGTGAAGGCGCCGGGTCGTGAGAGGATGCGGTCGAGGTGAGCATATCGAGCTCGTGAGGCGCTGTTGTCGC
>JAASLG010001501.1:0-36872 GCA_013365235.1 Cercospora sesami
CCCCCCACGGGTTTTCACTCCACTGGAAGTAATCAGCAACGCGGTTGTGCAGCTTGTCGATGCGAGTGAAGACCTGATCGATGCTAAAGGCAGACGGATCCCGGCTGACAAGTTGTATGGTTTGTGCATTGAGCTCAACGTGGACAAGATGTATGCGAGGGAGATTCCCGAGTTCTGCGATGACGAGATGAAGACCATCATGGGGTTTATGGAATAGGGAAACGGACAAGTAAGACCAGAAATCAGCAACCAGAAACCAGTAAACCGACACCAGACAACAGGAACCAGATACAAGAAACAGGAAACAGGGAAGTTGAAACCAGAGACCCACGATTGTATACTGCGGGGAAATTTGGATGCTGACCTAGAGCGGAAGATGAGCTGTACTTCGGCGTACTTTGCTGCTCTGAAATATTCACCTTCCAATACATTTTGGACCTTTGGAGCATTAGACTTTACGGGATTGCGTTGTCCAGTCCAGACTCCACCCCATGCATCGCCTTGAACAGCGGCTCCCAAACGGTGACCGGTCTCATTGTCTTGTACCCGTTCTTGGGCTCCGGCAGCTCATACCAGCACAATTTATCCACAGAAGCCTCCAGAACCTTTCCCACTTCTTCCGTCTGATCGTTGATGAAAATATCGTGCGCTGCAACGACAGTGGAAACAGGCGTCAAGCTATCAGTCAATTAGCGCTTTCTCTCATGTGGACTGTTTGCAGTCATCCTCGGAAGAACGAATAGCATATGCCATCGAACTTAACTCACCACTCTTCACTAACAGCATCAATGCACTCTTGCGGCATTATCGGTGTAGCCACGATTCCGGGCAACACACAATTCAGCCAAACCCCTTCTTTCCGCTTGTATAGCTCTGCCGTGGTCCTTACGAAGTGAATCACCGCCGCCTTCGCACCACAATACTCTGGATAATTAGGATGCGGGAACACGCCTCCGATCGAAGCATTCACGATTATCTTCCCTCGCGGCGTAGGCATTCCATTCTCTTCAGAAAGAGAGTGTTTCGGATTAAACCGCATGAAATGCATCGCCAACCTCACACCATAAATCACTCCCTTGTAGCACACATCTGTGGCACTAAGATCCGGCTCAGCAGGCACATCCTCAACTTTCGTGTCCTCTTCACCTTCTCTTTGCAAATTGTACACATCCCCGACATCCACAATCCCCGCATTCAAGCAGCAGACATCGATTCTTCCCCAAGTCTTCCAAACAGCCAGGAACATCTCTTTTTGGGAATCGTAGGATGCCACATCGCATTGAAAGAACTGGGCCGAAGAAGGATCGTTGAAGGAAGAGGAGACTTTCGTGCCTTTATCGAGATTGCGGCCTACCAAAGCCACTCGGTAATTTTGGGTGCTGTGGAGGTGTTGGGCGAGAGCGAGGCCGATGCCGGACTGTGCGGCAGTGAGAGCAGGATGTCAGTTTTGAAGTCTGTGAGTATCGAGCTGCAGGAGACGTGAAGGACGTACAGTAGCCCCAGTAACAATCGCGACTTTCCGATCATCGTTCACGTGGTTCGTGACGGCATTCGCAAGTCCTTTGCCATTGGCAAGGAAACCATTCCCGTTGCTGCCGTTCGCATCGTCGCCGTTCTCGGTGGGAATTCCGTTCTCTCCAGCCATGGCGAATGATCTCTCAATATCGACAAATGTCAACTGGCGGGTCAACTGCCTCGAAGCTCTTTTATGCGGTCCGGCCGCAGCAGCGACGGAAAGACCTCCTTCACCATTGCGACTTGCATCGCAACTGTCTCCGCCCATCGGACTTCATTCGCTACTGCCAGTTCCATTCTTCCCCATCAGGAGTAATGGAAGGTGCGACTTGTCTCCAGAAGTGTGGGCACTTGATACAACACCATCAGCACAGGCAACAAGGCAATATATTACCAGGGACGCTTTTTTCGAGTTCCTGGAGTAGCTCCCTAGAGAATGCTGACGCAGGGCAATTCATCCTGTCCAATTTTCGAGCATGTGATTCGACAAAATCAGAAAGATGCCGATGCACGACACTATTCGCTATAGTGCTCACATCGTCTTGACTTGGAGAAGATCATATCGGAAGACAAACATCAAAAGCCTGGGCAAATATCGGCAGCTGATAACATCCATCCACGTGCACTATCATAGGCGAGTCCTCGCCTCTAATCCCTGTAGACCCAGAAACCGCTCCCGACCAACGAAATCGCACGCTGAGAGACGAAAAGTGGAACCGAAGCTTCGGCTTGCCGAACTTAGTCAAAGTGAAGTTCGTTTCCTACCGCACCGTTTCCTCGTTCAGCAGCCCTGTCGCGGAACGGCTTTTGCTCGTGCAGAGTCGCACAAAGACGACGTCAGAAGTACAGTGGTCAAGTTTCATGGCGCACGAGCGCTTAACTTAACATCATGCGTCACCAGACAAGGCTACCCCCTAGGCCCTCGACACAATATTGTTCCGACTTTCACGCAAGAACTCGAGACGCGGACTCCGAATGTGTGTTCACCTTTGATCCCAGAAAGAAGGACAGAGACGCATTCTAGACCTCGAGCCATAGTCAGCTGCACGTTAGACACACCGCTGCTCCAACCTCAACTCCGGCTCCGAGACATAAAACCCACCACCCGTCCCCTCTCGATGGCGAACCCCTTTAGCTCCATGATCAAGAAATACAAACACCGCCGCAATGAGAGCCACACGCGGCGAGAGGAAACGCTTCGCAAGCGGGACGAAGAACGCACTTCCGGCACAGGCGACGGACTTCTCCGCATCGCATTGAGACGACACAATTCCGTCAACAGTTTCACGGCCGCGGACCCTGCGCAGTATTACCGGAAGGGCAGAGCTTGGAACAACATGTGAGGAACGAAAGAGTTTGCTTTTCTGCGCCAGTGTTGTAACTGGAGGGGATTGATGAGAGGTCTCTTTTGTGGGCAATCGACAGAAGGATTCGAGACAGGGAGTTAGAGACAGAGAAGCCTGAAACAGGAAGGACAAGAGGGCATGTTCGAGCGCGAGTTGCAAAGTCGCACGCAGAAGTAGCGCGCAGAGCGGGACATCAGTCGTTCTCAATTTCTGGAAGAAGTCTTTTGTTTCCAGCAAGCAGATCGAAGAGCCTAGGGAGGACCAGCGTCAGAGTTCGCAAACCGAGGCAAGATGCAGGGTTCTGCAGAAACTGGCAGGTTTCAGTAAAGAGCTCGAAGAGCACAGAACGTGCTGGGAAGACGCAGGTCGTTGCTGTCAGGCATCAGTACCGAAACACAGATCGGGATTTACTCACCAGCAATGTCTCATTTGTTGAACAGACCAGGGATTTACAGTGGGAACAGAACAGCAGTGGGAGCAGTTCTTCCCGCAACCACACCACAGCAAACGAGTAATGAAAAGAATGTACCGATTCTCCTGCGCAGCATCGCATCCACAAAGATACGATGCATCCAAGAGGGTTCATCGGCCTTCCCATCCCTCACTCGACTCTCAGCTCACCGTAGTCGGCTGAGTCGCGAGTGCCCAGTCCCCTTACACCACTTCCCTCGTTTGACGGAGGTTACGGTTCTTCGAAGCACCGAGGCGGAACGGGAGTTTTGCTTTTTCGCGTGTAATACTGAGCGAGGTCTCATTGTCCTTGAGGAAGTGCTCCACCTTGCCACGCGAATGGCGTTACAGTTAATTGGGCGAGGAGAGGAAGAGGGCCTAAAAGCAGTGGATGTCGTAGGGGCGCAGAAGCGCTGGGTATCGTTAGTTGGTACACGTCTAATGTACATGCTTTTCTTTTGTCATGTCTTTAGCTGGCATCTATCCAAGTGCGGCGGCAAACCCGACACGTCTGCCGGTGGGGGCAGGTGCGTCGCCTGCCATGTTGTCGAGCATGCGGTCCATCCCGTCGATGTCGAGCACACCTGCGTCGAGCATGCGCTGATCGCGATCGACAGGTGGGCGCTCTGCAAGCTGTTGCTGGAACAGTTGTCGAGATGGAGTCGTGGTCCGCAGTGCTTGCAATATGATGGCTCGATACTCGGCTGATATCAAAAGGTCACGCTGGGTGTTCATCTGACCAATGCCGGCACTCGAAGACTTCGAATTGAATTGTGAGATAGAAGTGATGCTTTCGTTGAAAAGCTTAATGTCCGAGATGTGTGTCAAGCCGGGTGAGTAGAGTGAGCCGAGACCACCGCTATTGCTTGTGCTGCGCTGGTAAAAGGACTGCAGACTGTTGATTGAGTAGATGTCGCTGTTGTACCACAGGACTGCACTTTCATCCCCAGGACCTGTTCGATTGTGATGGGCCGAGACAGAGATGCCGCCTTGAGGGGCCACTCCTGGAATCTTCGGCGCGCCTGTGAAAAGCTGCTCGGCTTTGGCTTTTCGGGTATTGGGTGTCATGGGAGCGAGTTTTGATGATCCTTTTCGCTTTGAAGCTGGCTCTGCCGCTTCCGTATGGCCTGCTGTGCCAAGGAAGCCACGTATGGCGAACTCCTCGACGCGCTTTCCAGTTGAGGCCGATGCAATGTCCCAGAGACCCCACTCGCCATCTTCGAGCAGGACGAGGATGGCTCTGCCGGACAGTGCCCACCTCGCGTCCAAAATCGACTTGCGCTGAGTGAAAGCGGCGCTCGCGTGCGCATTCTTCTCATCCGCGTGGAAGGGTGTGAGATATGCCATCACCCATTTTCCTGTTCCCGCCGGTATGGTCGGGTTGCTGAGCATAGAGTCGCTTGAGCCAGGGCGCCTGCGAGGAGTAGTGGAAGCATACGGGTCGTAGATGCGGGCCGCACCAGAGGTGTCGGTGACTAGGACCTGAGCAAGTCGAGGCGACGGGTGAAATCGAACTTTCCTCCCGATTCCCGGTAGGGGTGCTCGTCGCAGCAGCTTATTGTCGGAGAGTGCCAGTATGACATCGCCGGACACCTCGAGCGACCAGATCTGCAGTACACGAGACACGCTGGCGATGTGTAGACTTCCGTCGACCCCGTCCGATGGTCCTGTGGTTATCGGGAGATGCTCAGCAGCCATGTATTTGATGCTCAAGTCTGCAGGAGTTGGTCCAGATTCCTGTAGCTTGACAGTCGACTCGGCATTCTCTTGCAACAGCTGCTCCTTCTCTTCATCGGTGGGCGGCGCCAGGGGTATGCTGAGGACGGCGGTACTGCCATCCGTGGATGCAACAGCTACTACGGCTGTGGTCTGCAACAGCTTGACAGGCGCTGCGGTGGGGTTGAGAGTCGGAATGGCCACTCGCATCGCGCCTTGAGGTTTGTCCCCATTTCCGAGCTCGATGTCCAGGTGTTGAATGATGCTTGGGAAAGGACAGTCGGGATCCTGCTCCTCTTCTTCCACTTCGTAGACATCCTCAATCGAGTTGTGGTCGTCTCCATTCCCACGTGCCAGTGCTGTCTGCTGCTTCCACCTTCTACCTCCCCGCCACAGCACTCTTAGACCTCGGGCGTGACCATAGATGACGACTGTCGAGCCGTTTGGGGCGGTGATGGGGTAAATGTGCGCGGTGTGGATGCGGTGAGGGAGCTCGTAGCTATGCCAGGTCAGAATATCGCCGAGAGTCATGTGAGTGTGGTACGGACGACTTTGAACTTACCTGAGATGCAGCTTGCGCTCACGCTTGGTTATTCGCGGCTCCATCCTGATGTTGCTGCTGCAGCTGCAGGGGTGCAGGTTGTTTTGCTGATTGTTGTGTCTCGCATTCGAGCTTCGTCTCAGACTTTCGCGTCAGGCACGCGTTTCCTTCCCAATCGAGCTTCCACCCACACCACCTCACCTCCGACAAACAATTGCCGCCCTCCGCGCAGTCACGCCGCACCGCCTCGGAATTGGTCGGCAAACATGCTGAAAGGTGGGCTCTTCAAATTCCACTGTCATGGCCGCCGTCACCTCGCTCGGCGTGCACACTCCGGTGGCGCTGCCATATCTGGTTGCTGAAGGTCTTCTTCCGCGTGATCCCAGCAAGGATCTTTACCAATGGGAGACATATGTCACCGAGACCGATGGCCACGACATCGAGGAAGAAGTGCTTGCCACCAAGACCGTCGTCGTCTGGTCACAGGGACGCTTTGTCCGGAATGTCTATCGATTCGATCTCGAAGGCGAAAATGTTTCCCAGGCACTTCTTACTGCATTCCCTACTTTTTCGAAACTTCATGTCCAGGCAGACCGCATCTCGGGAACACAAAGAACGCCTAGGAAACGACTCAAGTTGTCTAGCGATGCCTTGGCCAACCATGTCACACCCACTCGGCCAACTTTGGAACGAGCTTTGGTCGTGCTGCTGAAGACCAAAGCCCACATTCATTTCCTTCGCGGCGCCAGCCATATAGTCAATCTACCATTTGAGATCGACAGGGCTTTTGCGGCACCTCGTGGACTTTTACTGCAGCGCAAAGCGACAAGCAATTCCTCACTTCAAACATCGCCACCAGTACCACTGGCCCCTCCCAACTCGTTTTTGTCCACCCAATATCGAATGTCGCAACAGTCATACTTGCAGTCTCCAACTTTTCCGAAAAGCTTTGCTAGCACGAAACCCGCACAGCCGAGTCCCCTCGGCGGCGACACCAAACTCGAGTCTCTGTTCAACAGCCTCACCTCTGCATCGCAGAAGGAGGGTGATGAAGACGTCACGAACATATATTCTCTGACAGGTGCATTATCAGACCTGGGCGTTGTGACCTACTCGATACAGCGCCACAGGCCGATCCGATCCGGACGACAGACCAGCCTAAACGTAGAGTTTGAAGGACTCGAACCTGCGGAGAGGGTCATCTACGTCTCTTCGAAGGATGAGCTATCCAGCTATGCAACCTCTGATAGGGATCCGCTGATACTGCTGGCAACGCTAAACCCCAACTTGAACGTTGTTTCGGTATGGCACGCCTGGCATCTCGAGCAGAAGTCGTTGAATACATTGCTCAAATTGCGAACCGAGAATAAAGCCGCGAAGGCGCGACGTCGGAGTTCGTTTCTAAGCGCAAGTGCTGCCACAGGAACTGCCACTCCAGCTGTCCGCCGTCGTGATGCTCCACGAGAGAGCTTTGGTGCAAATCTCCAGCCAGACGCAACGCAGGGCAATCCCACGTCGCGGAAACCAACCAGGCAGGAAGAAGAAGAAAGTATGGCCGCCCAGATGGATCCAGATTATAGAGCTGCAGGTTCTCAACAACCGGCGCGAGAAGGCAACCGCAGGGTTAGCAGCATGAACGCAGATGTCCGTGCCAGTCAGACCACTGTCGGCGCTAGTTTCGCTGGCACTGCAGGCCGACGGCACACGTCCTTCGGCGGTCAGAAAGCTGGTCGGCGCTCCTTGAGCCAACGCAAGAGTCGAGGGTCAACTGCAAGCAATGTCTTCAGTCAAAGCATAGGAACCGACGATGACACTATGGATCTCGATTCCACCATTGAACTCGATCCGGAGGAGAACTTTGATGCAATTCTGCAGCATATTCGGAACTCCTACGAGATTTCTGGAGTGGACACTGTTTTCGGAAGCACTGACGAAGGCTTTAAGCGCGATATCGTGGTACGCAAGTTGCATTCCTTCTCGCTTGGCCAGCAGAGCTTGCCTCGCGGCAACGACAGCAGCGATTCAGCTGTAGACAACTACACCATTGCGACGCTGTCCGAGGTCCCTTCTATTAACGGGTCAGACGATCCTCGCATCAGAGTGTACCTGCACGATCGACGAAACAGTGAAGGTCAATACTTGGCGCTCAAAGTCAAGTATCGTCCACTATATCCTGACATGCCTGGAGGCCCAGTAATACCATTGCCGGCAGTCACTAGTGAATCTAGAATGGCATCGTGCGAGGACATGACGAAGTTGCGAGATGGGAGCTTACGAGCCATCTTGTTCGCGAACAGAGGCGTACAATTCTCTCTGGATGAGCAGGTGCCGTGTCCTTTGCTCTTCGATGCGCCGTTCCGAGCACACAGCGGGCTTGGCTTTGCGCTGCCAGCAGATCAAGGCACAGAGATTGGCAGGAATCGCCTGCTTGCATCACCGCAAACCCCACTGTCTCTACGACATGTCGGCCCTGGCGGCACCTTTGACATTGTGGGCTTGGATGGCATACACCACCGCAGAGCGCTGCGCTTGCGACCTTCCAATCCTGAGATCGACCGACTCATCACTTTGTGTAATATAATGCTGCCGAAATCGTACGCACGTGCAGTACGAAAGACGTGGTGCATGGCGTACGCCTGGCTCAGCCAGAACCCATCAAGCCTGGAGAACACGGCTGGAAGCAAAGAGTTCGTCGCTTTGGTCGCAGCCATCTTTACATTTGTTTTTGGACTGCTCGACGACAAAGCCAGAGCGTCCATCAAGCTGGCGAAAGTCGCAACTGGCAAAACTTCGATAAGTACTGGTCACTCTGGTTACTCGTTCGATGCGAGACATCTCGAGATATCCTCTACATGGTCATGGCTTCCCTCGTCGCAACATCCGTCGCACTCATCGTCGCCCCGAAGTCGAGAGAAGCGGAAGGACCAGCTACTTGTCACGGCTGCAGTGGTCGCGGACGAGCTGTCGTCTAGTGTCGTGCAGGATACCAAGCACTACGATACCATCCCCTCAACTGCTGTGAAACTCATGCTTGGGCTTTATGTCTTTCGCGAAGAGCTTTCCCTCACCACGCTTGCTACTGATGCACATATGACCAAACATCTCGCGCCTGTCATCGCTCAACTTGGGTCATGGTTAGGGCTTCACGACTGGGGATTCTCGACGACAAGCACTTACAGTCCTGTTGATGCCAGGGATGAGGACTGGGCAATGATCAAGTCGAGGCCTGTAAGCACGCCGCGGCTGAGACTGATGGAACGACCAATCAGTGCATATCAGTGGTTCGAGAATGCCCTGAGGACAACGAGTCCAGTCCGCTTCCCTTCTCTCTACTCGATCGCGCACCTTGATGTTGATGGGATCAATGTGAAAGTGTCGGAGGCTGTAGCCAATATGCTCACACCGAATCTGGTGGCGTTGTCCGAATTGCTGATCTCAAGCAATGGTTTGACCGCAAGTCCAACGAGGATAGTCCAACTTCTGGCAGAGAAGGAGTTCACAATCACTAACTTGGAGGCTTTGCCGGAATCTATAGCTGCGCCCCTCATGGGTGCTATCGTGCACTGTGAGAGAGAGCCGCCCACGACATGGCGCAACGACTTGCTGGAATTGGTTGGCAGGGCCGACCTCATTGTATGCGAACGTGGAACATCAGCCTCTCCCCATCGCTCGGCAATGGCTTCTGCAGCGGGCACACGCGATGTCCTCTTGGCTTGTAATGCGATCGAACACCCCCATGCACCCGCTAAGACTAAAGAAGCTGGCAGGCATGCGATCACACAGCTCATCTTCAGTGATGATCGAAGAATGGTCGAGGTCACGAGCTTGATGCATTTCAACACTGTCCAAGTTGGTTGGTGTGCGAAGGAAGACGAATGGGATGAGCAGAAGCACTTTGACATGCAGCGCAAGGTCATGCATCATGTCACTACCCGCATGATCGCGTTACCGGCTGGAGACGGGATGGTCCACTACGACAGCCAGACACCGTTGCTGACGGAGAAATTCCAGTTGCCCGGCTTCAATTCCTCATGCCTCATGCAGCCAATGGGACACACGCTCACAGCCGATCGGAGTGGCCTGTCTGAAGAAAAGGTGAATTGGGCGTACTTCCACGCAGGCGTGTCCGTGGGCATACGGATATCCAAGAGCGTCAAAGGTATTGACACCTCGTGGATTGCGTTCAACAAGCCCAACGAGCTCACCAATCGCCACGCCGGTCTCCTACTAGCTCTCGGCCTGGGCGGCCATCTGCGGCATCTGGCCAAGTGGCTTTCGTTCAAGTATCTCACACCAAAACACACGATGACATCGGTCGGCCTTCTCCTTGGCCTATCGGCGTCTTACATTGGCACGATGGACGCACTCATCACGAAGATGCTCTCTGTTCACATCACAAAGATGTTGCCTCCCGGTGCGGCAGACGTGAATGTCTCACCAGCAACGCAGACTGCGGGATTGCTGGGCATTGGCCTGCTTTACTACAACACTCAGCATCGCCGCATGTCAGAAATAATGCTCTCGGAGATAGAGTATATGGAAGTTGAGGACCCTGACAGTGGCCCAGATCCATTGCGTGACGAGAGCTATCGTCTAGCTGCAGGATTTGCCTTGGGTCTGATCAACTTGGGCAAAGGTAACAACTTGCGAGGTCTGCACGGCATGCAACTAGCAGAGCGTCTACTTGCTATGGCTGTAGGGCCACGTCCAATCCATGCTGTGCATGTCTTTGACCGTGCCACTGCTGGTTCTGTCTTGGCCCTGGCCTTAGTCTACATGAAATCTGGCGAGAATTCAGTGGCAACGAAGGTCGACATCCCGGATACGGAGACCCAATTCGATCACGTTAGACCTGATGTCCTCATGTTGCGCGCCATCACCCGACATATCATCCTGTGGGATTCGATCGTGGTTCGAACAGACCTCAAGCCTGGTACCGTCCAGGAAGCCCTCAATGGAGGCATTGGCTTCGCCAACTCAACTGTTCATACCTTCGAAAAGGGTTGGATTGGTGCAAACTTGCCTCGATGCTACCACGACGATCGAATCCAGAGGATCTATCAGATTAACTCTCGTAAGCATAGACATGACAGCACACTTATCCCTCTGTACTACGTTCTTGCTGGGCTTGCCTGGGCGCTAGGTCTGAAATATGCTGGCTCTGGCAATCTATCTGCTCGAGACGAGCTTCTCAGCCTGCTCGAGTGGTACGAAAGCATGAATACGGGAGCCTTCTTGTACGATGCCAAAATCACTCGGGCTGCGCTATGTCGCTGTCAAGATGTCGTCGGCGTGGCGGCAGCTGTTGTAATGGCTGGCACTGGGGATTTGGACGTATATCGTTTCCTACGGCCATTGCATGCACGTCTTGATGCTCAGACTCCGTATGGCTCGCATATGGCAGCACACACTGCGATCGGGATCTTGTTCCTTGCTGGCGGGACGTACACCTTTGGCACGAGCGATCTGGCGATTGCAGCTCTCATGATATCTCTTCACCCAATCTGGCCTGTTGAAGTCAACGACAATCGTGTTCATCTGCAAGCGTTCCGGCACTTGTGGGTTCTAGCTGCTGAGGCACGATGCATCGTCATTGAAGACGTCGATACCCAGCGACCGATCCACCTCCCTATCAAAGTCACTTTGAAGAGTGGCGAAGTGAAGGAGATGCGCGCGCCTTGCCTGCTCCCAGAGCTGGATAGCATCGCTACTTTTCAGACTGCTGACCCGGCTTACTGGCGAGTCACGCTGGACTTCGTCAGCAACCCTCAACATCTCGAATCTTTCCGCAAGGATCAACGCGTCTACGTCCGACGATGTCCCGCTTCTGAAGCACATGACTCAGTCTTCTCCGCTGCACTGGCCGCTTTGACGGACATGAGTCTATCCGCGAAGCCTACTGTCTCATCATCGGCTACAAACTCTCATGCTGGCATTGGGAGTCAAGCTCACTGGCACGATCTTCTATCTCTACCAGCTTTCCAGAATCTTGATCACGCAGACAAAGATCTTTTGCTCCCGGCCGACGTTCATTCGTCTGTCTACACGGATGAGAGAACGACGGTAGTGGATGATCGGTTGGTTCTGGGGAATATGGTGGAGAGTCGGAAAGTGGAGGATTTGTGGAATTTGAGAACTTTGTTCGCTTGGGCGGAGAGAGAGGAGGAGAGGGTCAGAGATGGAGCAAGCGGGCATGCGGAGGAGGATGAGGACGGGATGAAGTGGTTGGGAAGAGAGGTTTTGCAGGACCTGCGGGCGGGGATCGAGGAGAGGGGGAGAGGTGGATGACATGGACGGGCCAAAGCAGCAGCGTGGAACGTACCCTGCGGTGGCGATGTCACAGCATAAATACGCATAGCAACTAGACACCGAATGAACGGAGTAGTCGACGGACATTCCATTTCATTTCTGTTTCTGCTAAGACGGCTGAGGAACAGATTTCCAGCTCTTGCGCCTTCCTGTGCAAATCTCCCTTCATTGCACCACATCATCATGCAAGCATCCTCCTCCACCAGTCCGATCTATTGCACCACACACTTCGGTCCTAAAACATATGTTCCATGATTATCCGCTCCTAGAAGCATTTCCTCGCCATCGCCATTGTAAAAGATGTTGCGGAGCATTTTTTCAATTTGATTTTCGAGTGGGCTTCTCGTTGGTCTTAGAATTTTGGAGATGTCTGAGAAATTCGGAGATATGCGGAAGGGAAGTGGGACTTAGGTAGAAGAAGAGTTTTGGATATATACTCTCAGAACTAACCTTGTGATGAGATTGCGATGCTACTGATGCGATGAAAGACACCCGGCAAATCGGCATAAGACTTACGATAAGTGAGTGAGGTGTGATTGGAAGGGCTTGGCGTTGGTATTGTTCTTGGCTTCGGAGGAGGCGAGGTTCCCAAGAGGGGGAGAGGGAAGATTTTCTTTGTTCGAGATGGCAAGAAAGTACGAATTTTCTTTTTTTAATGTGGTGCGATACTGAATGTGTCGGGAGATCATAGGCAGTGCGTTTTCGTGAGATTCGAAAGGGCGAATGTGATTTGACCTGGAACGGAAAGTCTGATGTCATGCTGTGAGCAATTTGCTGTATTGAATATCGACTAGATACTTCATGTTCCCAGGTCATCTATTGGAGCAGCAAGGCAAGCTTAGGTGTCGAGCCCGTTGTTCAATCTCATGCATAGCACTTAGGGCGCGTGTCATGACTACATGCTGGCTCCATGGTGATAGTTCAGGTCATCATGCTTGGAAGTATATTGCTGTCGTGTTGCTCTTCGCCACTCGGGCCGGCATTCCACTCCACAGGGCTACCTAGTCCCAGGACTCCACAGCCTTCTCAATAATCGGCCTGATCACCTTCCTTCCCGCATCTTCTCTCTCGTGATACCACACCATCTGCCTCCTTCCAAGCTCGTCAGCTCGGTGCCACGGCTTGGCGTTCAGCGTTGGCTCTTCTTCGATTGCCTTGGAAACAGTACGGAATAGGTCATCGGCCTGATCTTCGTCGATGCGCACGTCACTGCGGACCACAAGGACAATCTCTCGGATCTTCTTCTTGTTGCCATGCTTGTCTTTGACTTTATACTTGTTCAATGCGACACTGATGTCCATTCCGACTTGTGCTGTCCAGGCAGCTTCGATGGCGAACCAGTCAAAGAGGGCTTGAAATTCCGTTTTCTCGATTTGCTCATCCAGTGAGAAGGGGATTGAAGCGAAGCCAAGGCTGACAGTGGGTGTACGTGGAGATGGAGTATCGACGAGATCTCCTTTGTAGTCTCGTCGGAGCAGGTCGCGAACACTGAGATGGTCGAGATCTTTCTTGGCGTCTTTGAGCGCTTCTGCCACCTCTTGCATTTTGTCATCGAGGTCACTTTTGTGCCAGTTGCTGCGTTCCAAGACGCGTTGTGCGGTTTTGCGGTCTTCTTCCGTGGCGTCTTCCAGGCCATCGGAGTCGATGGCGATGGCGCCGAGGATGAGCTCGAGCAGTTCGTGAGGCATGTGATACTCTTCAGGAAGTGCTTCGAGTTCATCCAGCATTTGACGAGCTACGAGTGTTGTGCAGCTTGCAACTTTCTCGAAAATACGTGGCTTTGCGTCTGGTCCCGCTCCGCTGTCTACATGATGATCGAAGATGGAGAGGATCGGGGCTTGGCTCCATTTTCGCAGAGGCACAGGGTGGTCGACAATAATAATGCCCTTCAAGTCACGGGCAAGGGTCTCAGGATCCTCAGGAAGTTCATCAATGGTAAGCAGATCGCTATGTCCAGAGCTCATCAACGAATTCTTCAACGCGACCTTGTTCTCCGGCCTCAAATCCAAAGCATCAGTAGGAGTTTGCAGCAATGCGATAGCTTTCTGAGGATGCGAAGTGTTCTGCGTCGAATGCTCAAGATGGTAAGCCCAGGCTAAGGCCGCAGTCATGCTGTCGAGGTCCCCGCCCTCGTTTCCCTGCACGAAGATCCATTCTGAGGCTTTGCCGGCTTGCCAGTCGATGAGAAACTCCTTCTTTGTTGCGCGGCTCCATTCGCTGAAGTGGCCCACGCCGGTTTGGATGCTGTTGTAGGGTGCTACGGCGGTCGGTGCAAGTCGGAGAATTGCTTGCTCGGGTGGAGGCGCTGCAAGCGCTGCCGTAGCGAGCATGCTGGTGAGCAGAGCTCCAGCTGCAGGGTATGGCCACATTTTGATGGAGATGTCGCTTTCCAGGGCGGTATTGATGGTTTCTCTGCTCTGCGACGTCCGCGCCCAGGCTCAGGAGACACGGCGGAGGAGCTGAAGCGGCTGCGAGTCGTCGACTTGGCGGTGGCTGTCGTCTTGTCGCCTCGAACAACACACCGATGACGTCTGTCGCGTGACGGCGGCCCGAATGTGGCCTTGCCCGCTAACGTCGACGCAGATGACCTTGATGACCTTGCAACAACGCACATTCTCACCTTTTGCACACGCACGTGCATTGCAGCTCCGACATGGTTGGATCGATGCCATACAGCTTCACTGCAAGATCGCCATGAGCACGCGACACCCTCGCTCCTCGACGAGCCACTAGTCGTACTGGTCCCTACGAGTGTGCAGGATGCCCATACGTACGCTCTGAACAGGCTTGCAAGAGGCGGCGTTGGCTAGCGACTTCAAAGCAGGGCTTTCGGCTCCTTTCATCCAATACAACACTTGCCTGTCTTCGATAAGCTGCCATTGAACCCGTCACGCGAGAGTGCCGGTGTTGTGGAAGACTCCTCGATACTGCTTTCGCAGAGGCACTGAAGAATTCCTCGGCCCTAATGGGTTGGGATTTCCCACTCCAATATGTCGGACTAAGCTACAGCAGAAAGGCGAGCATGAATCTGTCGGCGCCAGCCCCGAGCATGATGCACACATTAGCCGCACAGGATTCCAAACAATAATATGAGCCGCCTCCCAAGCGCGTCCCTTGCTTCACAGCGGCACCGACGACCAAGCATCTTAAGTCGGGCACCCACACGCGCCACCCCAAGCCGCTAAGGGCTGAAGGGCCCGAAAATATATGGCTTCATTACTCCTGACACCGTGACCAGACAGATGGATATCTCGCCACAGCTGAAGGATCTCTGTTGGAAATTATTTGCATTGGCGTACCACTACTACAATCGTCAGAACAGCCGGTGAAGCGGGAACAGTAGGAAACCGGAGTGAAGTTCACCGCAACACACTGAGTACGTTTCCGCCATGCCATCCGCAAGAAGTCTTCTTGGTAGTCGGACGAGGTTCGGATCTCTTAAGCCGCCCGGAATGAGACCCTACGACGGCACGGCAAACAGCCACGCATTGTCCTCTTGGCCTTGTCTGGTACTAGACGTCTGTCCATCGCGCGCAGCCTGTCATCTTCGACATCCTGTACGAACGATGCAGCGCCTCTACGCTTGTTCGATAATTCTCTCTGCCTTATCAATCGCGGCCACAGCTGATGATTTCGGGCATGAAGCATATCGTGCATATCCGAGCCCACGACTCAATCAGGCGTCAGGCCAAAGCTCAGCAGACGGTGCAAGCTATGGACTCAACACTGGGACGATGAAAGACGAGCCATTGGCAGCAGAAAGGCCTCCTGACACTGAGTTTACTTCACACCGCACAGAGACTGTATTCGAAGACGGAGAGTATCTCATTGCCGCTGTGCAAAGCGCTCACAATGCCAAAAGGCAAGCTGGACTGGTGAGTGACCTTCTTTGTCAGACTGGTACACCATGCTTACCACGAGCTAGACGCAATGGGCTACGGTCAGTGGCGAGATCAGCAACGACTGCACCACTGCTCCGGTCTATCGATTGTTCAATGACACGCTGACTACAATACTTGCTGGTGCTGAAGCTATATACTCGACAGAGCCTGGCTTGCCAAACAAGCTTTTCATTCCAACGTATACCTCTTCCACCATCAACACGACGTTCACCATGGGCCCTCAAGGAACGATCACATGGCGGCATCCATCATTCTTCGGCGGGCAGGCTCAATTCTGCGCTATGATTGGGCGAGGCATCATATACGCAGTGTTCACGCAGAATGGCTTCCCGGATGGCTGCTTCCTCGTACAGTTGTCATTATTCTCAATTGCCTCTTGCAGAGATCTGCAAAGTTCGATGCAGACACAGATTGATGCTCTCAGTCGCGCGGTGAATAGCATCCAGCTTAACACATACACTGCGTATGTTCCCACAACAGTGGTACAGCGAGTCGTTGTCACCAATACTCCTCCAGCACAAACTCAGACGGCAACTCGTGTCGTAACAGCGACTACGAGTATCTTGCAACAACTTCCGGCTCCGTCACTATGCGGTAATCAAGGAATGCAATATGGTGTCTTTGCCAACAACCAGCCTGCTCATGTCAACGGCGATGTCTATAGCGCCTACGATCCGACCTATCTCAAAGCTCGAAGCTCTGCCGGCTCCAACAGTACCTGGACGACAATTTACTACAATAGCACAATACCCAGCATCGGAGGATATCAGAACAATTGCGGTGCGACCACAGTGACACTCTACTCCGGTGCACCACGAACAGTACCCTGCCAGCAGTTCTCAGCAGATTATCGAGGCTACCTCTACGTCTACATGGCCGGCCAGTGGTCTTTCGTCGCATCCGGAGTCGACGACGCGTTTGTGCTATGGTTGGGTCCTCTGGCTCAGAGGGGCTGGACGAAAGCTAATGCGAACTTGTCTTTGGCTTTCGCATATAGTTCCGGTGCGCCGACGGGGACCTTCACGGCATATCTCGACGCTGGAACTTATCTGCCAATGCGAGTTGTGCATGGACAGGGCGTTGGTGGTTATGGATATCAGTTCACAATACAGGATCCTAACGGAGCTATTGCGCTGACTACTGCGAGTCAAGGGTCTGGGTATATTGTGCAGAACTCTTGTGATAGGACTACTGCTCCGCCGTTCGTTGGCGCTTTTGGCCAAGAGGTGTGATGTGATCAACGGAGACCAGAGTGGAGTTTCTTCATGAGAATCGGTATCCTGACATTGAGGATTGGAGGAGTCGTAGATCGAAGCTTCTGCACATTAGCATTTACTACACAGCTACTTCAGCTCCGGCTGAGGCCCTATCTCATTACTAGTGAACAACTCCCTTTCTATCCTCTCCCGCCTCTCCTGTTCCGCAGTCGAACTATTATCCCCAAAAATCTCATCCATCTCCTCTAAACTCTTCCCTTTTGTCTCCGGAACACAGAAGTATATCCAAACACCACCGATGACACAAAAAGTTGCGAAGAAGACATAAGTCCCATACCCCGTCTTCTGTACAAGCGGAGGTGTGATCAAACCACTGCATCTCAATCAGTAAGCGCCCAATCACAAACACATGACATTCAAGATCAGAAGCGGCTATGTATACTCACATCACAAAATTCCAAACCCATTTCGAACCCACCGAAACACCCAACCCTTTCGCTCGAAGCGATAAAGGGAAGATCTCAGCTGGGATTGTCCAAGCGCAGGGACCCCATGATGCGCCGAACGCTACCATATAGAGTAATAGCATTGCTACGGCGGTCCAGCCTTGTGTTTTGTGGGAGGACCAATCGTGGGAGTAGAGGCCTACGAGGATTGCGATTATGAGGAGGGAGGTGAAGATGAAGAATGTACCCACGAGGAGGAGGGGCCGGCGGCCGAAGCGGTCTGTGAGAGAGGGAGGGAGTTAGTTGAGGTTCGGTAGAGGGTTGTTTGTTTGAGGTGAGGGTGAGTTGAAAGCGGCTAGACTTACCCATTGTGTAAACTGTACTGCCGACACCGAGAAGGTTAATGGTGTTTAAGATACCGGCCATTATGAGAGTCGTGTTGAAGTCGAGAGACATGGACTTCAGGAGCGTAGGGGAGTAGTAGATTAGGGCGTTGATGCCGACCTGCACGGGACAGTTAGCAGACAGTGGGTGATGACTAAATGATTGTGATCCGTACGAATTGTTGGAAGAAGAACAGCATGATTCCGATGTGTGTTCGCTTGATGCAGCCTTTGCGGAAGAGATCACCCCATGAGGCGAGCTCGAGTTTGATTTTGCTTTTCCGTGATCCGTCCTGGAGATGTGGATGTCTTTCGGCACTGATCTCCTTGTGCAAAGCGACCTCAGCTCGAATTTCCAGCCATTCTAATTGCACTCTCTGATCAATAGTCGGCAGCTGTCTCAACTTCGACAGCGTCATCAACGCCTCTTGATCTCGGCCTTTGCTCACCAGCCATCGAGGTGAAAAAGGCAGGAAGCAAATACCCACTCCAACCATGATCGCTGGCACCATCTGCAGCAAGAACGGCAGCCTCCAAGCCCATTCGTTGTCCATATGATACGTCCCGTATGTTGTCCAGAAGGCAATGATCACGCCGACAACGATGCTGAACTCCTCGCAGACGAGCAAAGATCCTCGCGCTTCGGCGGGTGAAATCTCTGAAATGTACAAAGGAGTGACCATACTGAACATGCCAACTCCAGTACCACCAACAAACCTCGCAATGACAAGCATAGCATAACCTATAGCCGCAGTCTGTATCGAGGATCCAATAATAAATACCCCAACTGCGATAACAATCGAGTACTTTCGAGAGTATTTGTCTGCGATCCAGCCTTGATTTAACGATCCTACGAGAGCCCCAAGAACGAGGGAAGCGGTGAGTAATCCTTTCCAGAAACTTGCACTAGCACCATCGGAGTCGTGATGAGTTTTTTGGTCGATGCGATAGAAGCGCGAGAGGAATTGGGGTTCAACGAGGACGACACTCAGTAGGCCTTGGTCATAGCCGTATGTTAGACTGCCGAGGCAGGCGATTAGGGCGCAGAAGAGGGCGTAGCGGGAACTTGTGAGGCCGAGGAGTCCTGGAGGGCAGTAAAGTTCGCGGGCGAGGAGCGTTGTTCGTGTTCTTTGGGAGCGTGAGCGGTATGTTTCGAAGGACATTTTCTTGGCTTCCTAGGAGGAGAGGAGTGGTGGAGGAGGTCGTGGTCGGCTGCGGAGGACTCTGGCGAGGGACTGTTGTAGTGGTTTGAAGAATCGTTGCTTCTGAATGCTGGTGTCTTGTTCAAGGCCTGGGCCATGTTGTGGTCATGGTCGATCTCCCTGCCTCGTGGAAACGCTCCGAGTCCTGGTACAGCTTTTTTCCAGGTTGTCCCCCTCCTGCTTTATTCAGAGAATATAGCATGTCCTGGGAATTTCCAGCGTATTTCGTATCGAAGTCGAGACCACGCACCATATCATGCACGACAGCGCTCATAAAAGTTAAGTAGACCCAAGCAGGTTGGTAGATCCAACTTACCTTTCCGTCGGACCTGTCAAACCTGTCAGACTAGGTTTTGACCTCGTGCGGACTGGGATCTCTCGTCAGATTTCCGATCTTTACTCCAGGGTTCCTTTTCGAACATTGATGCAACATTGTTACAGATCTGTGTCAGCGTCGCTATGCAGCTCGCAAGATCCTGATTCGTGAATTTGCGCGCCGAGAGACTTTACACAATGCAAGGCCCTGCGGCATTTCAGAGATCGCTGCGGTGCAGAGGTTGTCCGAAACGAATTCTGTATCTGCTCATTTCCATAGCAATATCAGACTTGTTTGCACGAAGCCAACAAAACATCTGCGCGTATCGCCTCATGCATCTAGAGCCTCGAGCGCACGCTATCATTCCCCAGTACTGTGAATTTTGGTGGACTGATGGTGAAGTCGACATTGTAATCTAACACCAGTAAAGCCGATCATTGGAAACGGCACTGGTGCGCACGATGATGCTGCTGCTGTCGTCAAATAAATAGCTGTTTCAGCTAATGTGTTGATCGTGTATTGACGAAGATGAGTACTTGGGCAAAGGAAAGTTTGATGTTGCTACGCCCCTTGAGGCAGTAAGGTAGTCACATGTACTTATCTCATGGTGCTCCTTCACTATCGCTAGCTTCAACTTTGACGAAATTGTCGTCGCGCTCTGGTTGCGCATCCGTCGATTCTCCAGTCGTGCCATTTCCCGGAGCGATGTCAGTCGAAGCTGGGTGCTCCTCGATTTCGTTCTTCTGCTCCTCGGCGTCTTCATCGTCATGCTCACTGGCGCCTTCTGTATCTTTGGCAGTCTTGAGCTTTCCCCCTTTGCGTTTTGGCATCACTTTGAAGAACGCCTCGCCCCAGTCTCCGCATTCGAGCCATTTCACCAAGATTTCGTTGACGTGATTCGTTGCCAAGACTTTGCGACTCGACATGTCCATGTATTGCCCGATGGGCAGCCTCGCAGTCTTGACGCCAGCGTTCGTCGCGCGTCGATGACATATGCCCTTTTCTCGATTTTTATCCACGAGACCTCCAATGATGTATGTGCTGTATGGCTTGAGTTCAAGCAAGTCCTCCGTACCTTCAGAAGACAGATAAACTACTTCGCCTTCGTCTTTCAATTTCTGTCGGGTCTCTTCGTCCAGGTCTTGGCACTTGGAAAAGACGCCTTCCAGTTTGCCACCTTGCTCGTCGGACATCCAATCCTTGGCCTTCTGTGCCGTCTCAACGAAATTCTCGTTGAAAGTACGCACACCTCTCCAGGCTTTGAATTGTCCTGCCAAGACGGTTTCGAAGCGTTCTCTGAGTTTGCCACCAAAAGAGCAGATTGTCAAGTGTGCTCGAAATGGAGCGTTCTTGTTGTCAGAATAACTTCTAGTCACCTGTGTCGCCAAAGAGTTTCGCTCGCCGTCGTGCATCAGATCATCAAAGTCACAGTCGATCATGATCGTGATGGGTAGCTGTGTCGGCTTCTTGTAGATGGGCTTAGCTGGCTCAGGAAGTGGAATGCCTTGCTCGATGGCCTGTTGCTTGGCTTCACGTTTACGCTCCCGTTTGGCTTGCACTTTCGCTTTCCGTACGTGCTTGCGGTCTTCTCGCTTGGCTTCCCATTCTGCTTTTCTCTTGAGCTTTTTCTGCTGTGATTTGGAGAGAGGGGGATCAGCAGAATCGCCGTTTGTCGATGCGCCGGCCGTTTGAACTTCGATCTCAGACAAGGGGATGTTCTCTGCCGCACGTGATTCTTCTGCGACTCCATCTTCATTGCTGTGCTGCGAATGACTGCCTTCGGCGGCTTGCGCCTGAAGGTCTGCATCTCTACCAGACGTGGACTTCGTCACATCTGCTTTCTCAGCACCTGCATCATGCGAGAGTTTTCTGATCTTCGCTGGCCGTTCTTCTGATTCCATGGCTACGACATGTGCAATGTTTCGGTGGTATGTGATGTTGTGGTTGTCGAACTTTTTTGGATGGAAGTTTGGTGGGGCTGACACGTGATCGCGCGATCAGGCATCTACTGAGGCACAACCACGACGCGTCCCACTCCAACCGACGCGAACAACAACACTTCATACCGTCGCCATCGCATACGATCCAATGCTCGCAGGCATTGCTCTTACGTCGCGTCAACCGAGCAATGTCTGCCGGCGATGACGACAAACAATCTGCAGGAACACTTACGATGGTTGTTGGGCGAAAAGCCCTCGATCCCGCCCGATACCATCGACTTGCCGCCAGCCTCCACATCGTTCGCTACGCCCAACGACAATCGAATTGAGACGACAGCCGGTGCCAGTGCCACCCGGGGGCTCTCAAACTCTCTCAATAGAGCAGGTACATCAGAATCTGGAGGTAGCGGGATTTCCCAGAGTACGATCGGCTTGCCCGCACCCGCTGCGCGGCCTGGGAGCGAGAGGAGTGGCGAGGGACGTGACGGCGTCAGTACAGCAACGGTGGTGAATGCGGATACACTGCAAGCGGGAGGAGACACACGAGACCCACGGGACTTCCCTCAGAAGGCAGAGATGGTTCGGCAGGCAACTGCGCCAACATCGGCCACCAAGTCGAATACTTCGTTTGGTCCCCGACAACCCGATGTCACCCCCACGAAGTCCAGAAACGCTGTAAGGACAGATCCGAAGAATGCGCACTCTGCAAGCTTCCGAACACCAATACCTTCGCAACACAAGAACATTGAGCAGATGGACTTGACCGAAGAATTTGCGAAAATGTGCAGCCCAAGTGCGAAAAAGTCTGCTCCTCCATCAGCCGCTGGCAGGAAACGCAAAAGTGAGGAGTTCGAGTCTGATTTGCGACACAATCCTGCTGCTATCAAGCGGCCCAACCAGGCTCCTATTATCGTGCCACGCCCTTCGCAAGAGTTCCCATCCATTGACGAGGATGATGAATTTGATGATATTCCGACTGGTCCGCCTCCACCGTATTCGACGATTCCACCTAGGTCAGGCAAAGCTGCAACGGATGCTCCCGCGCAACCTGCGAGATCACCGCTGTCGAATGCTCGATCCATCTCGTATGTCGAGGATTCAGAAGACGATGAAGATGATCTTATGAACTTCTACGATAAACATGTAGAACCTACCAAGCCTCCGACGAGAGACAACAGCAAAAAGCCCATGTCTGTGCAGCATGAGCCTGTGCTTGTCAGCTCTCCAATCGCTGAAGCGCCACTGATCACCGACAAGCCTGCTGCGTTTCCGGTACGCGATGAAGTGAGCGCAAGCTCTCCCATACCGAGCCCGCCCCAGATCTCATCCCAGATGAAAGCGCCAGCTGTAGCAGGGGACTCGAGCACCGTTCATAAGCTCAAAGGCAACGTAGCATCCAAAGTCGAAGGTACTCAAATACCACAGCCATCCAACACCACCCAAGCACAACGACCGGAAGATGAAGAACTCAAGAGCCTGATGTTGCTTGTATTCGAATCATTTGGGCCACTGTACGAGCGGGCTTTGTTCAACATAGACGAGAGATACAATATTGTGGTAGACGAAATGACCGAGTGGATGGACGCTGGCAATGACGATGTTTCGACATTTGAGGCTGAGCAGGATGAACTGGATCTCAAGAGAAAGAATCTGGCCACGCTGAAAGCGAAGTGCAAGTCCTATCAGAAAGCACAAGAGAACAGGAATCAAGCCAAAGAGGATCTGAGGCAAGCATTGCGAACTCGTCAAGGGCGTGACGAAGCCAATGCACAGAATCGGGCTGCGCAGGAGCGCCTTGCCAACATCGAAAAAGAATGCATCGCTCTTCTCAGACCATGCGCAGACGACCTCCGCCCTCTCCTCTCGCAGCGCGTCGCCGTCGAATCGACGCAGGTCATGCCAGGAGCGATGCCTGAGCGGGCGCGTGCTCCTGGAAGTTCCAGTCGCATCGCTCAAACGCAAATGCAGCCCGCAATGCCACCACCAGCAAGACCTCCGCTGCAGGTCAGCAAGTCCGCGCCTGTGCAACAAGCTTCGCATATCCGGTTTGAGAATACTGCGAGGCAGCAGGACAGTCTAATATTCAGTGACAACGCTTTCGACGATAACATTGACGACCTCGACATGATTGGCACAGGACATAACATGTACACGACACGTATGGGCACTCCGCCCACGAATCATGGCAACGAAGATGATTATGGCATGATGGACGATGAGATGCTCGACATCGTGGAAGACTACGATAGTGCAGGTCAGTTTGCCTCTGGAAATACTGGTAGAACGGCCTTCGCTGAGATGTCAGCCAACGTCCAAGGGCGTCCAGCACAACCGAAAGCAAAGAAGCCAAAGACGACGAAGTCTGCTGCTGAATTGGCCGCGATCCACCGCGAGAACATGGGCTTCCCATGGTCAGATGAGGTCTGTGATGTTCTCAAGCAAAAGTTCAGGATGCAAGGTTTCAGAGAGAATCAGTTTCAGGCGATCAATGCGACTCTTAGCGGCAAAGATTGTTTTGTCCTGATGCCTACAGGCGGCGGCAAGTCTCTCACATACCAGCTTCCCGCTGTGATCCAGTCTGGCAAGACAAAGGGCGTGACGATCGTCGTGTCTCCGTTGCTGAGCCTAATGGAAGATCAGGTGCAACATCTCAACAAAATCGGCGTCTTCGCGTTCTTGATCAATGGCGAGACCAGCCGCGAAGACAAACAGAGGATTATGGATGGACTCTGGAAGAGCAATGTCGAGGACTTCATCCAGCTTCTATATGTCACACCCGAAATGCTTGGCAAGAGTGAGAACATGCTGCGCACTTTCGACGGTCTGCATCGCCGCGGGAAGTTTGCAAGGCTGGTGATCGATGAAGCGCATTGTGTCAGCCAGTGGGGACACGACTTCCGACCTGACTACAAGAACCTTGGTGAGGTGAGAAAAAGATACCCAGGGGTTCCAGTGATGGCTCTGACTGCTACCGCAACTTCGAGAGTCAAGGACGACACAATACACAATCTTGGTATGAAGAAGGACGGTTCCAACAAATGTCAAGTCTTCACTCAGAGCTTCAATCGGGACAACTTGTACTATGAAGTTCGCCCAAAACCAAAAGGCAGCCAAGACGTCGCCGCCATCGCAGGTCTGATCAAAGAGTCTCATGCCAAGGAGACCGGCATTGTCTATTGCCTGTCGCGAAAGAATTGCGAGGATATTGCACAGTCGCTTGCCAAAAACCATGGCATCCGGGCCAAACATTATCACGCTGGACTCGAAGGACCTGCGAAAGCTGAAGTCCAGCAAGCATGGCAGGCAGGCCAGATCAAGGTCATCGTTGCCACCATTGCATTTGGCATGGGCATCGACAAGAGCAATGTACGCTTTGTCATTCATCACACTATCCCCAAATCGCTCGAAGGATACTATCAAGAGACCGGCAGAGCCGGTCGTGATGGAAATCCTTCCCGTTGCTATCTCTTTTACGGGTATGGAGATGCTGGCAAGCTACGCCGTATGATTGATGACCCGAAAAATGAAGGTAGCCGAGAAGTCAAAGACATGCAACATCAGATGCTTCGCAAGATGGTCCAGTATTGCGAGAATCGAAGCGATTGTCGACGAGTCCAAGTGCTGGCATATTTCGACGAGCGATTCAATCAAGAGGACTGCAACGGGAGCTGCGACAACTGCCTTTCCGAGGCAACGTACGAGGAGGTTGACCTGACCGCAGAAGCCAAGAAAGCGGTGGACTTGGTCAGAAAGATCAAAGGCGACAAGGTCACGCTCCTGCACTGCATCGACGTGTTCCGTGGAGCCAGCAATTCGAAAGCCAAAGCGAAAGAACACACGGAGCTGGACGAGGCTGGTGCTGGCTCGCACCTTAATCGGGGTGATGTCGAGCGCCTGTTCTACCAGCTGATCGGCGAAGAGGCCCTCGTTGAGGAGAACCACATGAACAAGAGGGGTTTTGCGCAGCAATACGTCAATCTAGGCTGGCGGTGCAACGAATTCCAGCCTGGCCGCTCCAAACTCAAGATGATGATCAGTACTTCGCCTCAAAAAGCGAAGCCTAGCAAGCCTGCAGCGAAGAAGTCGAAGAACGCGAAAGCACCAAAGGAGCTGCCCATGTCCACCAACGTCTCGTCACCACTTCAGGGCCCATCTAAACGCCGACAAGCTAGTGTTCAGACTAAGCTCAAACGCCGACAGATTGATGGATACGAAGATGACGGCTTTGTCGTTGAGGACGAAAGTGACGATGGTTTCGCACCCATTCGTGTTGCTAAACCAGCCAACCCTGTCCGCAAAGCTCCTGCAAGAGGACTAACAGCGCCAATTGCCACTGACGAAATGATGGACAAGCTGGATCCCGTACATCGCGACATCGTCGATCACTTCGTGGCCGAAGCCGAAAAGAAACTCAAGGTCATCATGAAGAAACAAAAGCTGACCTGGTTGCCCTTCAACAGAACAATGCTTCGAACGATGTTCATCAACATCACCGATACGCCCGAGAAGCTGCGTGCCATACCTGGCATTGATAGCGAGCGCGTCGACCTACACGGCAAGCACATGATCAAATTGGTCAAAGAGGCTCGCGCCAGACTCGATGAGGTGGGGGTCGCGATGGACGATGAGGAGTCGAACCCTGCTGAAGATGATCTGGATGATGAGCCAGCTGACAATCACCAGCATGATCGAAACGTCATCGTCATCGACAGTGATGGCGAACAGGATGACGACGATGAGGACTACGATCTGGATGATGAAGCAGATGACGAACCGGGCGAGCAAAGTCGTCACTTCCAGCAGCAATCCGTCAGCAAAGAAGTCGCAGAATGGCACGCCGGGTTCTCACAGAGTGCGAAGAAGTTCAAATACACCGCTCCAGAGTCACAGGCGTCTCGCAAAGGCCCTCCGAAGAAGAAGAGTTATGTGGCGCGCGAGAAGACGGCAGCCAAATCGCGTGGGGGCAAGCAAAGCGCCCGCAGGTCTAATAGTGCTGGCTTTGCGTCCGGCGCTGGTGTGAGCAAGAAGAGAGCTGTAGCAGGCAATAGCAGGGCTGGTGTCAGCGCAGGATCTTCGAGGAATGAGGCGGCCTTTAGCGGCATCAGAGCTATGCCGACGTGAGGCTGAGAGGTGTCTTCCTGTCCAAGATTGCACGTTCGGCGTGGTCGCTGCATTTGGCGCTGCGGATACTACACTCACGAGGAACGAGTAATGATGGCTTGCGAGCTTTGCTTCGCTATGAGTTGCACATGCAGATAGCAGCGCAGTAGTATTATTGTTCATAGCATGCGGATCAATGGACACAAGTCCACGCCCTCAAAACTCGTCCAGGCTACTTGCGTGGCGTCACGCTGTGAAGATCGTGATCAGGCTATCCTGGTCGACGCGAGTTGCCAGGACGCCAGGGAGATGAGATCTGGAGTCCGTCCGGGGTTGACTCGGGTGTCATTTGCGGATGTCTCACTTTGTGCTCGCTGTAACTAAAGCGCAGGTAGGACTTTCGTGCTTCCAAGTCCCATCAGACGAGTTTTGGTCCTGGCATAGTGACAATTTTTCTTCCAAGAATGAATGTAAGAGCAAGATAGAGTGATGAGTTCCCAATGTGGTGGAAAGTCGATGCATTGTTGAATGCGTGCCAAGCGAAACCCCAGCATTCCATGTTGGTGGTCCCGTTCGTGACTTCAGGCTCTTCCTCTTCTCCAACTTTCACGCGCCTCGCGGGTCAGCAACACGTCCATGCATCTGCGGTGACCAAACACGGATATTCTTTCTCAGAGACAACGATCATGGCCACGCTGACTTCACAGAGTCAATGCCATAACTCGGCCTTGCTCGGCGAAGCACTTCGCCATGAAGAAATCACCGCGGCCGTGCCCGATGCTGGACACAACGACGGACCGAACGGCGGCTTCAGAGATGACACAAGCGCACGTGTAAACCCATGTGCTAAAGTGCTTGATGTTATTTAGGCTGTGGCGTGCACGTGTTGGTGGCGAAAGAGGAGACATCGATTCCACAGACGGCCCACAGAACCGGTATTCTTGCGCCACGGTAAGCGCGTGGGTTTCGGTGACGGTGCTCTTTTCGGCTCACCTTACGGCCATTGCAGGCATCGTACACCTAGACGCGGACACCACCTGTGGCATAGAGCCATTTACGTGTCGGTCGCGGCAGTGCAAGTCGCTCCAAGGTTGGTTCTCTTCTCTCCAGTATTCACTTTGCACTGTGGCTGTTTATTTTGCTCGAGGACCTTTGCTCGCTTGAGCAAAGCAGAAGGTGGCTTGTACCATGCCATCACTGATCAAGGTTGCGGCGGCGTTGACGCTCGCAGGCTTCGCTCGTGCGAGACCTTCGAATGTCGAGTCTCGCGATGTTGACCACTCAAACTCGACTGAGCTGCCGATTGTTGACCTAGGCTATGTGCTTCAACGAGCGACGGTCTTCAACGACACCGGAAACTACTACAACTTCTCGAACATCCGATACGCGCAGCCTCCAGTCGGTGACCTGAGATTCCGAGCACCATTGCCACCTGTTGAGAATCGCACCACTATCGAGACTGGAGAGATCGACCGAATCTGCCCCCCAGCGAATCCAGCATGGCTGCTGACTGCCACACAATTTGTTCCTGCGTACCTAGCAGGCAAGAGGAACTTCACTGCCGCCGATTTCAATACCAGTAGTTCCGGCAGTGCCAGCCTGCCCGAACAGGACCCCCGTACTACAGAGGACTGTTTGTTCCTCGATGTACAGGTGCCAAAAGAAATCTTCGATAAGGCCGGTACGGAAGATTTCGCAGGCGCGCCTGTACTCGTGTGGATTTATGGGGGTGGTTTCACAGGTGGCTCGAAGCAGGGCGCTGGTAATCCAGCAGGTCTTCTCGCGAGGGCCCAGAATGAGAAGAACAAGGGCGTAGTCTATGTCGCCATGAACTATCGCTTGGGCGCTTTTGGCTGGCTGTCCGGGCCAGATCTTCAGGAGGACGGTACCGCTAATGCTGGTCTGTACGATCAGCGGCTCGCATTGGAATGGATTCAAGACAACATTCATAAATTTGGAGGTACGTACAAGACGCTATCTCTACAGCCACCCTATCATAGCTAACGTAATATCTGCACACAGGTGATCCGAAGCGTGTTACGCTTGTTGGAGAGAGTGCAGGCGGATCTTCAATCATGCATCAGATCACTGCTTTCGGTGGATCGAAGCCTGTTCCCTTCCAGCAAGTCGTGGCTCAGTCTCCAGGATTCCAACCGATGCCTTCGAACATCGAGCAAGACAGCACCTTCAATGCTTTCCTCGGTCTAGCTGGCGTCAAGACCATCGGCGAAGCTCGCGAGCTCCCATACGAGAAACTTCAGACTGCAAACATCATCCAGACGGCCATCTCGCGATACGGCCAATATACGTGGGGCCCAACTGTAGACGGCATCTTTGCGCCTCAACTGCCCGGCCAGCTTCTCGCCAAGGGACAATTCGCCAAAGACGTCAAAGTCATGGTTGGCCACAACCAAAATGAAGGATTACTATTCGTCAATCCTCTTGCCTCGAATTCAAGCGGTTTCGAAGACAATATCAAGAGCCTCCAGCCATCGATCAAAGCTTTCCCGCTGTACAAGAACTACCTCGCCAACACACTCTACCCAGCCGATGCCTACCCCGGCCAGATCGAGCGATACGCAGCGATTGTAGCCGACTCGGCCTTCGTCTGCAACACTTTCTACCTCGACAAGGCATTCGGAAACCAGACTTACGCTTACTTCTTCGTCGTGCCTCCTGCGCTCCACGGCACTGATATCGCATACACTTTCTACAACGATGGCGGACCCAGTAGCGATGTTATCAATGTAAATGTTGCCATTGCGCTCCAAGAATATATTACACATTTTGCGGAATTCGGATATCCGAGCGAGGCTGGTGTGCCGCATTTCCCGATTTATGGCGAGAATGCGACGGTGACAGTGTTGAATGCTACGAGTATTTCGCAGGCTGTTGATCCGGCTGCGAACGAGAGGTGTAATTGGTGGCAGAAGGCGTTGTTCTACTAGGTGAGAAATATCGATTGCGGAGCTTTTAGTGATCTCTGACGGCACTGGTAAAGATACGTATCCGCGCATCCGAGATTTGTCAACTGATTGCAGTCTACTCAATACAATGCGGGTCGCCTGCTTGCTTCTTTGACTCTTCTGAACGAACGCACCTCTGTGTCCACCAACGCAGGTGCGTCACAGCTATTGCCTTTGGAAGATCGTCACAGCCACTGTCATTTTCTCAGTCACAACCGTCTCTAACAACAAGCGGCGGAGAACCACTGACTTTTGACGCGCTCATGGCAGACCAGCGGCTCCACAGGCTGAGAGAGAGGAAGCCTTCACGATAGTAGAGGAACGGCACAGCTCTGAGTGCTGTGCTAACGATTGGTGCTCTTGTCTGGCTCGATCCTTTTACGTCATTGGCTGAGAAGCGCCACTCCGCCAACGCCACATGGTGTGTGGCCTTGGAGCTCAGCCTTGCGCCCGCAAGCATCACTTGGAGCATCACCCCCCGATGTTACGGGCTATCCACAGACCAATACTCCAATCTTGGAGTCGGGAATCATAAAAAGACTGTTCTGGTTTTCCGCTCCCACAGGGTACTACACGACCTGGCATGCCGCCACTGCACAAGACGCTTCCTCTCGCCAGCCGACAGATCCGTCTTCTGAGAACAAGAATTACTGGAGAAGTCAACGCAGTCGAGGCCTCGCAGGAGCATGAATGTCCTCAATTTCGGCTAGAAGCGTTTTCACTCGATCTGCTACCTCCATATAAAGCATTATCTTACTGTTGGGGTACTGAAACGGCTGATCAAATAATCCGTGTCAATGAGAAACCATTTTTCGTCAATCCCAACCTCTTCGATTCTTGAAGCTTGTCGACGCCGATCAGCACAAAGGAACGGGGAAGGAATGCGTAGGATGGATATTCATCGATGCAATCTGCATCAATCAAAATGATCTAGACGAGAGGAGCTCACAGGTCACGCTGGTGGGAGACGTCTACAAGCAAGCGGAAGAGGTCATCGTTTGGTTGGGTGTCAAAGAAGCAACCGTCGACGCAAGCAACAATTCGGATCCAGACGCCTGGCAAGATTGTTTTGATGAAATGGAACTCTTCCTGGTGACAATGGCAACAATGCGAGTGGTTGGCACGCCGGCGCAAGAGACCGTAAGCAGCTTCCTGGACGGGTATCTGGACACAGAGGCTGCCCGTGCACTTGTTATGCCTCTCGTGCGGCACTCGTTCTGGAAACGGCTTTGGATTGTGCAAGAGATTATTCTAGCGCGAAACTTGTGGATCTGGTATCAAGGCCTGCGTATTTCCTGGTTCACGCTGTACGAATACCTCAAGTACGGATGGAAGGACAAGATAGATGCCCTCTCCGTTGTTATAATGGTTGATGGAGTGCCCTTTCGATTTGAGCAAGGCTTGAGGTTCATGCCTGACGACTATCACGAACGATTTAGGAGTGAGAGCGATGCGCTCCAGGTCTTTAGCCTCCTCCAAGAAAGGGCTCGCTCTACAGATGTGGCTCGGGCTCGCAAGATGGATTTGAGTACTGCCATCTCGACCTTCGTCAGAAGAGAAGCTTCCGTCAAAAATGACAAGATTTATGGCCTGCTCGGCATGACTTCTAGCGTCATTCCCGTCGACTATGGGAATGGTGTCATTGAGTTATACTTCTTTGCACTACTAGAGGGTCTAATGGAGATTGGCGATCGTTATGAAGGCAAGGCTGATCAAATCACACAGAGTGGGACAGCGGCTCAGTACACAGTTCACCTTGCCGAAGCACTCGGCGTGAATCTTCACGACCCAAAAGCCATAATATACCGTGGTACAAAGTTTTGCTTAGGCATGATTGACCAAGAAATGGGACCCATTGATCGGGTCTGGGTGTTCAAACAACGAGTGGGCCTTGCGGCTTTCACCAAGTTTGGAGCACTAAGCAGGACCTTTTGGGGAATCGTGCACAGCATTTTGTGCCTCGTTGCTTCACTGACATCAAAATTGTACGACTTCATTCTTCCGATCACTGAGTTGGAGGACACCCTGTTGCGTTTCCAACGACCTCTTCTGAAAGCTCGTCGCTTTCCAAGGTGGCGCTTCAGATACCTGGTGAACGAACTCTCACAACTACCGAACATGGATTCGGCGACTGCAACAGACATCGTACACCGAATGGGCATATTCCCGCCGCAAGATCAAGGACTCGTAGTAGCGGAGGAAGCGATCTTGCGTATCGAGACATGTTTGGCGACATTGGATCCCGCCCACAGCACCCAAAATCGAGCTCACGTCCAATTACTCGAAGACCACGTCTCAACTCTCCGAAAACGCATTGAATCACAGCGAATGGCAGACCAGGAGGCACGGAACCCGATGTTGCCAGAGAGAGTTCAACGACAGCATGATATCCGTTCCATCGCCCATTTCTTGAGTGGACACAGATTTATTGACAAGCTACGGAAAATCGAACCGACTCCAGCCCTTTTCGAGATTGTCGAACATGATCTCTATAAAGCTCTTATGCTAGGATACAAAACCTCGGAGGATATAGAATCTAACAGTGCGTACATGCCATCCAATTCCGACTTTCGCGCATGGGCTTTCAAGATAGCAAAGGAAAATCCGGAACTTGGACATTTGCCAGAAAGATGCCTTCGGATTCCTCAGGAGGAATACGCTGTCACTTCACTGAATGTGAACTGAAGAAACCAAAGGCTGTGTATATCGACATGCGTGGGCGCGCCTAGCCTTCACAATGAACTAGAAAAGTTCAATTGGGAAGCGTAGCTCGGTACATATTGCTCGGTACGAACATCCGATGCCCTATGCCCGGAAATGCTGCCACGCCCGTTTCTTCCGCCAAGGAGGCGCACGAATCCAGACGCCTCCCGCATAAACAGGGACAAGCCGGATCAATATCGGATCGCCTGAGTAGCGTTCCAGCCAAACTGTATCCGCGAGTGATACGACAAGGGATTTATCAAAACATGAGTAATCACGCCCTTCTTGTTTCGTACCATGGGGAAATGCAAAAGCACACGGACCGTTATGCGCAGAGGAGACAGGTTGCGGTGGCTGTGTGAACATGATTCTCTTGGTGGCAACAGCATGAATCGTAAGTCAAGCTTGCTAATGATCTTTAACACAACACAATGAGATTCAAATGTGCAGTCAGCAACACCGGATAAGTCAATTGGGAGTTCCAAAGCTACGCTAGGATCCCATGCCACCACAATTCGAAACCGGAGGACTCGGGCACGTTGAGCGAGGTCTATGTATACATTTGAGTTGTGCTCACGCAACTTCTCTTTGCTACGCCTTCCTTGTTCAATGTTCATTCGCTCTTTTGCACATCATATATGATTCAAGACTTTCGTTAACATGCAGTCCCTTTTGTTCTATTCATTATCTCTATTGAGTACACTCCAGGGCACTTTGGCCTCTCCACTGCTCAGCATCAATGGCCTCCAGCAATGGCCCAACGCGACTGGACCACAGGTATGTCGCAGTGGTGTTCGCGATGTTTTGTGATAGACTGACAATTGCTCTCAGTACGGCGAAACTCCGGATCCAAAATGCCAGTACTGGATGGAAGACATTAAGCACCAGGGAATCGCAGCGTTCAACCGCAATCCAGCGAACTACACAGTCTTCCGAAATGTGAAAGATTTCGGCGCAAAGGGCGACGGTGTCACAGATGACTCCAAAGCGATCAATGCAGCCATAACTGAAGGAGATCGCTGCGCACCAGGCGTCTGCAACACAACTACAACTACCCCAGCGGTTGTCTACTTCCCTGCTGGAACTTACATGGTCAATGCGAGCATTGTTTCTTACTACTATACTCAGCTGATTGGAAACCCGAACTGCCCACCTGTTATTCGCGCAACGCCCAGCTTTCCCGCCGGCAGCTTCGTGGTGGATGGCAACCAGTATACGGACAAAGGCCTGGGCTATAAGCCGATCGATACCTTCTGGAGACAAGTTCGTAACTTGATTATTGACACAACCTTGGTGCCAGCCAACACCTCTGTCACAGCCCTGCACTGGCCAACAGGACAAGTCAACCAGGTGTCAAACATAGTCGTCAACCTCAGTGATGCGCCTGGAACACAGCACATTGGTATGCTGATCGAAGAAGGCAGTGGTGGACTGCTCACCGACCTGGTCTTTTACGGAGGTCTGATTGGCGCAAATATTGGAAACCAACAGTACACTGCTCGCAACCTGACATTCAAGAATGCCGTTACTGCTATTAATCAACTATGGGACTGGGGCTGGACCTATAAATCAATCACGATCGATAACTGCACTGTCGGTCTCAATCTCTCGAACACGGACCAATTTGGTCTCACAACGGGCTCCATTAACTTCATCGACTCTTCGATTAGCAATACGGCTACTGGGTTCATCACCGGTCGCAATGAGACATCTTCGCCTGCGAGTGCTAACACTCTGATCCTCGAGAACTTGCAGCTGGACAACGTTTCTGTCGTAGTTCAAGGACCTTCGGGGCCACGCCTCCAGAATACTGACTACGTTGCTGGCTGGATTGACGGAAACGCATATCTTCCAAGTGGACCAAACAGACTCGAACAAACCTTCCAGCCGGATGCACGACCTGACGTTCTCGTTCAGTCAGATGGCAAATACTTCGAACGTTCGAAGCCGCAGTACGGCGAGTACCCTCTGTCTTCGTTCATCAGCGCTCGAGACGCTGGAGCCAAGGGAGATGGAAAAGCTGATGACACGGTCGCTCTTCAAAATGCGATCAATCGTGCTGTGAATGAGCAGAAGATCCTCTACATCGATCATGGCGATTACTTGGTCTCTAGAACGCTTTACATTCCCGCAGGCTCGAAGATTGTTGGAGAGACGTATTCTGTCATACTCTCGTACGGCCCATACTTTGACGACATGGAGAACCCAAAGGCGGTCATCCAGATTGGCGCAAGAGGCGAGGCAGGAAGCATTGAGTGGAGTGATACTGTGATCAGTACTCAGGGCAGACAGCGAGGCGCTATCATGTTCGAGTACAATTTGAATGCGCCTGCAGGCACACCAAGTGGTAAGTGGAGCGAAAGGCCGGAACTTGCACAGACTATGGACAGTCACTAACACAGATCTCCAGGTCTTTGGGACGTGCACGTTCGTATCGGAGGCTTCGCAGGTTCCAAGCTTCTGAAGGAAGACTGCCCTACGACTCCCAACACCACCGTTACCATCGATACCGTGGAAAACAAGTGCATCTCCGGCTACCTTTCCATACACATCACGCCAGAATCCTCTGGTCTCTACCTCGAGAACGTCTGGGTGTGGATCGCCGACCACGATCTCGAAGACAATGCCAAAACTCGTGTGACAGTCTACGCCGGACGTGGACTCCTCGATGAATCTCAAGGTCCAGTCTGGATGATTGGAACAGGCGTCGAGCACCATGTCTTGTACGAATACCAATTCGTCAACGCAAAGAATGTCTGGGCTGGATTGATTCAGACCGAGACTGCATACTACCAGCCAAACCCGAATGCGATCATTCCGTTCCCAGTAGTGGAGGAACTATATGATCCCGTTTTTGAGCAGCTCACAGTCCGAGACCCAATCTTGGAGCGAAAGAACTCTTCTCTGCCGACTGGACTCAACTCTACCACGAGCTGGAACACCACCACTCCAAGCACCCGCAACAGCACCGCCATCAATATCCCTGCAGCAAACGGATGGGGTCTTCGCGTTGTCGACTCGCATGACATCCTAATCTATGGTGCTGGACTGTACTCGTTCTTTAACAACTACAACACTTCTTGCTCTGATCGCGGCAATGACTCCACATGCCAAAGCCGAGTAGTCAGCATCGAAGGCAGTTGCGACGTGTTGGTTTACGGTTTGGCGACTGTAGGAGTACACTGGCCAATTACAGTTGATGGCGAGGATGTTGCGTACTATGCGGACAACCAAGCTGGATTCCCGCAGACCATTGCGATGTTTCAGAAACGGTCCAGTGACGTGAGCATTGAGATTAGCATTGGAAAATAATTAGTTCGGTGTGATCCTGGTGGAGGGCAGCCGTGGCAGTGGCGCTGGTGATAGCAATCGGATGCAATGAGCTAGTCAAGAGACGTAAAAGAGCGAGACGAGCCTGTGAGGATGACAGGTGTGATAGAGGCTAATGATTGTTGAACATCTGCCCATCGACATGAGTTGCTATGCTGACAGACTGCATCTGAAGCGTCACTATTCAATCCTCCTTCACAGAAACACGGTTCCTATCCTTATACATCTCGCTCGTCACTTGATCCTCGATCATCCCAGTGACATTGAACACCACGAATGTCCAGATCGCCAGAACAAGTCCTGCGGGTTTTGCTGTCCAGATGGCACTTCCTAAATAAGAGATTGCCTTGCCATTGTACATCGGAGATGCAATGAAGCTATAGGGAAACGACTCCACGTATTCGAGAGGACCGAAGAAGTGGTCGCCGTGATAGATGCCCTTCCAGCCCAAGGCCCACATGGCAGAGAAGTGGATTACATTTCCGCCAATCCAGCAGCACATGGCGATAAACCGCAGAAAACTGTGTTCCATGAGAGTCGAGGACGGCTGACGACGAAGGGCGTATTCAAGACTGAGCCAGTGGTCAGCATTGTGCTGTACATGGTAGTGCAATATTTGGCAAAGTGTGGAAGAGATCTACCTCGAATCACGAACGACAGCCATCAGAAGACAGGTCAATGCCCAAGCGATGTAGGCACGTGTAGCATTGCCATCAGCAAGTTTAGTCAAGGTCTTGTTCTGACGCTCTTCTGTTGCTCAGCATGATATTTGATGCTGAGGGAATGGCATCGTTCGTGCGCACCTAGTCTCGAGACGAGACTGAGTGATCGATCGTCTCAGCATTGGAATCTGCGGTCATATTCTCAGATGTACTCACATCCAACATGCTGGCACGCACGCTATGGCAACGAACGAGACTGTCGATGAGGATTAGCTTGACGGTGCACGAGCAAGAGGAAGTTGGAGGCAGACGGACGCCAGAAAAACTGCTCGTTGAATTCAATAGCAGGCATGATGCGAGTCAATACTGCACCGGAACACCACTGAGATCCTCCATGCAGCCATCGTCGAGTACATATTTGTATGGGAGAATATTGAGAGCCTCGGGCAGGCGTCTTGGGATTCTTGGCAATCACATGTAGATGGAGACGCTCGCACTTCGCGCCATCGATTTCGCCTCGACATACCACACCTCCCACTCGCACCGCCATCCTAGCGGCATATCATAGCACCCGCAGCTTAGTCTCGGGTGTGTGTGCATCAATTTGCGGGTCTTCGTCACCCACAAGTGGATCCTTCGAGATGCATACGCTGCCGACCACGCCCAAAACGGCGAATGCAGTATACATCATCCACACGCGATCGAGGCTGCGGGCCATCGAAGCTCGGAGGGCGTGAACCTGCTCCGCAGACCCGAAGAAGCTCAGAATTGTTGTCACGTCAAGGCTCAAGCTGTGTGCCGTCTCAGCGGGGACGCCTTGTGCCACCA